>JALIZH010012328.1:0-137562 GCA_030522465.1 Rhipicephalus appendiculatus | reverse complement strand
TTATGTGGTCCGCACTTCGACAAACGAAGACATCGTGAAAGTCTTTTTTTGTAGCGCTGATAGCCCCAAGGTGGCACAAATATCTTAGCAAAAGTCACGAATAATTAGCGCTAGGAAACGGTTCTTACACCCCGAATTATTAAAATGTAATTAATTAACAAGAATAAGATGTAAAGGTTTTATTCCCCAAGGTATTGGCTGTTTCGAAATTTTCCAGAGACAAAGCTGCTTTATAGCCAGAGCTTTCCGCATGAAACAAATTGAATGGCCAAAGGCTAGCAGAGACGGCAATTTTTTATGGGGATAAGATTCAGGTTTTGTTATGACTATTTATTTCTTATGTTATATCTTGTGCAATTGTATTACATTCTGCGCTCTCAAAGCCACATGTAAAAAAATGCTGTCCATTCGAACACAAACTTGATCAAAAGATTTTACCAAACGGAAGGTGCACTCCAGGGACCAAGTTGTCTAATTTAAAAAAATTGACGGCAGATCCACGAGGTGAATGATGATGAGATTGGGCGAAGCTCCTGGAAGTAATCATCGGTTAAACCGTGAAATTTCTTCCGTTAATTCGCCCGATAAAATTGACGTGAAACGATTGATTAAATGTTTTATCAAACTTTTATTGCTGGTTTCCGTTGTCCTTTCATTATGACCGCTTTGTGGTCGGTGAAATGTAAGCTAAGTGGTTCTTGCATACGAGCACACACCGACGGCAACGAGCATCGTCAACTACAAACCTGTATCGCGATATGGTTTTGATTATAAAACCATTGCTTTAGAAAACACCTGGCGTCTTTCGTTAAGCAGCTGGCGTCTTTTCGTTTTGCTTTAGAAACATCTGGCGTCTTTTCGTTTTGCTTTTAGAAAACATCTGGCGTCTTTCGTTGGTTTATTTCATCAATCAACGGCGTTTTGAACAAAATTTTTATTGTTTAATCACGCACAGGAGAAATCTCACCAGGCACTACCTTGGAGGTAAACAGTGGCTGCTACTGGGAATGAGAGACAGCAGAATTCGGCTTTTAGTTGACGCGCACGCTGCGAATTTTTTATTGTTCAACAACGCACAGGAGAAATCTCCCACCGGCACCACCTTGGAGGTCAAAGCGTAAGACTGGTTACGCACTACGACGAGGGACGAACGGGTGCCGCTTTAAGGAGCTTCGCCCCTAAAAGTGAGTAACGACGGCTTGAAGCTGGCTCCAGTAAAGATTCTTCATAAACATAAGAGTTCCTGACCGTGTTTGTACGGTCGGCTCACATTTTTAATTAGAGAGCTCAGTGGCGTATGTGAAACGTGTGTTGTCTGGAAGTTGAATTTTAGAAGCATTAAGTTATGTTCTATCATTAAGTAAACTAAAATATGCGAAAACACTGCATGATCCCTTAGCCGAATACTAGTTGTGGGGTCATTTACAAATACAGTCGAACCAACTTATAACAATACTGAAGTGCCATGAAAATTTCATTGTTATAACGGATAATTGCTATAAACGGGTTCCACGGAAAAAAGCAAAATAGGGGGGACTGGAGGCTGCTGTGAGAAAACTATAATACAGGATGTGATATGTGAAGAGACATGTGTGATAACGATGACAAAGCTGCAGATTTTTCGTATATGCTTGAAATTTCGGACTCTTTCAAGGGCCAGAAAACAACCCCGACTTCAAAAAATTGTAATGAAGAGAAGTATGCGCAATTTCGCTCCGTGAACATGCTGCCGCAAGAATTTTGCGAATATGTGCTATAATAAGGAAGTTACAGGGGTTAGAACATCCGTTTCAGTTGGTTTCAAATTTTCGTGCGGCCTAGCCACCTTTCTCGACCATAGGGAGGGGAGGGCGTAGCCCGCCGTCGTGACTCTGCCCACTTCGGCAAAGTGACAGGACGCGCAGCCAACGACCGTGCAGGGTTTCCCCCACATGAGCACGTGTCATAGCGACGCGGGGAGGAAGTGCCGTGCGAGGAGCACCCTTCCACTTGTGAACACATTCGATCAAAAAGCAAATACTACGCATACCTGAGGCACAATATTAATATGTAATGTCAGGTCGTGTGTTCTTTTATTAGAAAATACATAGGTACGCAATTCTAAAGAAGCTAGTGTTTTTTAGGCTGAGCTGAAAATGCGACGCTGTGCACGAACTGCGACGCTTTACACGAAAAAGCCCTGTGCCGACTATAAGGTGCTGCCGCTGGCAGTGGCTCTTGGTTACGGTGTAATGCCCTTGGTTCAGCACAAGCTCATGTTAATGCCAGCAGGATGCAGACAATTCAACGTAGAGTAGGCGCTGCCTGAGGCAAAAAAAAAAACAAAGTAGTACGGCCGGCACAAGACTATCGTCTTTCGACGAGATTTGCAGCGAAGCAAGCACATACGCGGCCAATTTTTAGATGTGAAGCATCTTATGGCGAAGCTTAATCCGGTGGTGGTGGTGGTGGTGTGCCGCGTGGCCTCACTTACTGCGCATGCGCGAACCCTTTCAAAAAAAAAACCTCCTCTCCCCCCTCTTTCTCCTCATCCCTCCCCGCGGCAACCACACCATCACTGCGCATGCGCCTCCCCTCCTCTCTCTCCTCCTACGCTCCCCCCTCTCTCCTCTAGGCATCCCTGCCCGCGGCGTCCACACTCCCATTGCGCATGCGCGTCCCCCCCTCTCTCTCCTCTCCTACGCTCCCCCCCTTTCTCCTCTAGGCATCCCTGCCCGCGGCGTCCACACTACCACTGCGCATGCGCGTCCCCCCCTCTCTCTCCTCTTCTACGCTCCCCCCCCTCGCGCCTCGCGATGCCGACGCAGGCAGCGTCTTGGTTGAAAAAACCGACTGCTCGCGCTGCAGAACCGTTCACTGGCTACCCCGTATATATGGCAATGGATCTTGACCTGCAAGGTGGTGCCGGTGGGAGATTTCTCCTGTGTGTTGTTGAAGAATAAAAAAATTCGCAGCGTGCGCGTTAACTAAAAGCGGACTGCGGGTCTCTGTGTCCAATCGGAGTCTTCCGCCTCTCATTGTCCCATTAGCAGCGATTGGCATGTTCCAGTAGGAAACACCGCTCCATCACTGCGTGGTTTGCGCCTCCCCAGGTTTCTCTCCTGCGCAACGCTGCGATGAGCGCCAGCGTCAACGCCGCCGCCAGTGTAAGCGTTAGCGCCCGCTGCTTCACATCTACACATGGTTCCCTTTAGCGGAAGGTGGTGTACTTTTTAGGGGCGAAGCTCCTTAAAGCGGCACCCGTTCGTCCCTCGTCGTAGTGCGTAACCAGTCTTACGCTTTGACCTCCAAAGGTGGTGCCGGTGGGAGATTTCTCCTGTGCGTTGTTGAACAATAAAAAATTCGCAGCGTGCGCGTTAACTAAAAGCCGAATTCTTCTGTCTCTCATTCCCCATTAGCAGCCATTGGCATGTCCCAGTAGGAAACGTTAGTAGAAGTAGAAGTGTTAAAAGCCGACTTCTGCTGTCTCTCATTCCCAGTAGCAGCCATTGTTTACCTCCAAGGTAGTGTCTGGTGAGATTTCTCCTGTGCGTGATTAAACAATAAAAATTTTGTTCAAAACGCTGTTGATTGATGAAATAAACCAACGAAAGACGCCAGATGTTTTCTAAAAGCAAAAGGAAAAGACGCCAGATGTTTCTAAAGCAAAACGAAAAGACAACAGCTGCTTAACGAAAGACGCCAGGTGTTTTCTAAAGCAATGGTTTAATAATCAAAACCATATCGCGATACAGGTTTGTAGTTGACGATGCTCGTTGCCGTCGGTGTGTGCTCGTATGCAAGAACCACTTAGCTTACATTTCACCGACCACAAAGCGGTCATAATGAAAGGACAACGGAAACCAGCAATAAAAGTTTGATAAAACATTTAATCAATCGTTTCACGTCAATTTTATCGGGCGAATTAACGGAAGAAATTTCACGGTTTAACCGATGATTACTTCCAGGAGCTTCGCCCAATCTCATCATCATTCACCTCGTGGATCTGCCGTCAATTTTTTTTTGTCACGCTGTTTCCTTCATCAGATGTAGTCACGTAGCGACGCAGCGCCCCGCCGGTGCATTGCAGACGCAAAGACGGCGCAGGGGGAGGGGTATTCGTTCACTCGCCGAGGCGGTGGCGCCGTCTCTAGCGCCCCAAATTAGTCAGCCCCATGTTTCCGAAACGTTTTAGCGATATTAAGTTAATAATGAAATTGCTGGTTGGCTATTTCTGATGATTATTTTGCTTTAGACATTGTCCGTTCATTTTAACCCGTGGTTGAGCATGTCTGACCTTCTTATGGCCTGTATTGAGCGCTGACTCTTTTTAGGAGCGAAGCTCCTTAGGCCGGAACCCGTTCGCCGTTGAAGCTCCCTGGATGCGTCGCCGGCTCAAAAAGACAATGAAACGCCGTGCGCGCCGAACGCCGAGCGGTTTGCTTCTAGCGCACAAGAAATTCGAGGTTAAATAAATGAAATAAGCTGTGTGCAGAACTGGTTGTAATGATCGTCTTCACTTTCACCATCGTGAATTGTGAAATGACAACCATGATTCTAGCTCAGCACGGGCGCTTTGTCTAAGGTAGCAGTAGACGCTCTTCCCTCGCGGCGCCGACGCAACAAAAAAATAAAAAATAAAAAAGAAACGGCACGCGGTGCAAGGCGCTCGCGGCGTTGGGCGCGCGTTGTGCAAAAAAACAAGGTGCGCGGCGCAAAAACAGTTCGCGTTTATAAACGACAATAAAATTTACCAAAAACCATGTTTGTATATATATATATATATATATACATATATATATATATATATATATATATATATATATATATATATATATATATATATATATATATATATATATATATATATATATATATATATATACGTAGATTATGAAGAGTCTGGCTTCGGTTGCCGTAGAACAAAATAGGAAAAATATATATACGCTTCTAAAAAACTGTTTATTGGTGACGTTTCGATCGGAGACCGATCTTCATCAAGACAAAATTTACCAGGCGCCGATGCGCTTTTATAACTCGCCGTGCCGAGAGAAAGAGAGAAAAAAGAAAAAGCGAGAAGAAGCGTACATACTGATAAGTGGTCACACGACCACGTGCGCGTACTGCTACATGCGCATAGCACCTGTATTTGAAAAAAAAAAAACGGTGCAAAAATAAACGAGTGGCCAAAAAAGAGAGAGTGGTCACACGACCATGTGCGCGTATCTCTACATACTTAGACATAAACACGTGTTTTCTAAAAAAAAAAAAGAAGAAAGAAAGGGGGGGGAAAAAAGAAAAAAAAACGAAAATACGAAGTGGACATGTTAAGTACACTCCTGTGGTGCCCCCCGGCACATACCAAGATATACGAAGAAGCATGTTTCAAGAAAAAAGTGAACAAACCAAAAATATGTAGATATACATCGATGGTCCAGGTGGGCACGTTAAGCACATTCCAGTGGTACATTGTGAAGGTTCACTACGCAGGCTCATCTCTTCCCGGAGCTTGAACACAACAACACAGTACATTCCTTTCGTCCATTGTCACGTCCCACCTATTCTCCCCTGCCCCTCCTTAGCTGCTCCTAAAGCCTAGTGAGGGGGTCTACGTTCCTACGATCTCCGGTCTGTGGCTCAAGAATAATTGAGAAGAAAATGGAGAGTGTTTTTCACATTTTTGACGTGGGGTTCGAATATGTCATTCACTCGGTTGTCTGAGGAGGGATTTCATTGTAGAGGGGAATTATTCGAAAGTTGCCCACCCTTCTCGGAATGCGCGTGCAGCTCTTGCATGCCCGACAACGTGTTCCGAGTGATATGCGAAAAAATACTAATAAAAAAAAAGGAAAGAAGTTTGCTTAGGATCATTACTATCCTGAATCTTCCAGAGCGCGGATTGACGACAGTGTACCCGGAGTGATATTTAGACCAGCCTTTAATGTATCAAATTTATAAATCATGTATGATTCGCGCTGCTCACGCTCCCTTGTACTGGAGAAACCGCTTTGTAAGAGTGTGACCTAGATGGAATCAAACGGGTGGTTTTCGGAGTTTATATGCCGAGACAGAGGCAGATCCGGAAGCGAATGAACATGTGAACGATGGTTATTGAAGCGGGTGCGGAAGGCCGTGTCAGTCTGACCTATGTATTGAATACTGCATATTCCGCACTCGAGAAGGTATACTACATTAGAGCTGTCGCAGTTAAGGTTTGAGTGAATGGAGTATTTGAAATTGGAATGTGTGCTTTGAGCAACGTTGGTTACCTGTATGTGTTGCAGCGGGCCTTGCCGCATGGCTGACATCCAGTTATAGGTGTCTTATCGGTTTTTGAACGAACAAGATAATCTTTAAGGTTTTTGGGGCGTCTATATACAACTCGCGGAGGGGAAGGGAAAATTTTTGATAGCCGTTCACTCTGTTGTAAGATGTTAAAGTGTTTCTTTAGAATTTTGTTTACGTTGGGGGGGGTTGCTCCCAAATGTTAGAACTAAGTTTTTCCGTCCCTCTTGTTTTAATTCTTTCTGCTGGTAAAGTAGCTGCTGGCGATCTAGGTTTGCCGCTTTATGTATGGCGTCGTTGACTATAGAAGGAGGATAATGTTGCTTTGCAAGTATGTTGCGCAAGTTCTCTGCGTTGGCCTCAAAGTCTTTGGGGCGGGAGCAAATTCTTTTGAATCGGTGGGTCTGCGAGTACGGGATGGACGTCTTGCAGTGACGAGGGTGACAGCTATCGAAATGAAGGTATTGCTGCCTGTCTGTAGGCTTTTTGTAAACGTTAGTAGTTAATGATCCGTCTTTTACCTTTACGTGGACGTCTAGGAAATTTATTTCAGTTGTTGAGTATGCATAGGTGAATGTTATGTCTGGATGAACTTTGTTGAAAGATTGTATAAAATTAATTAAGCTCTCTTGCGTATCCGTCCAAATAATAAAAATATCATCTAAGAAGCGTCTGTAAAGAAGTGGCTTAATTTTCTGGGTTGATAGAAACTTAGTTTCAAGATCATTCATAAAGATGTTTGCGTAGTTAGGTGCCATACGAGTCCCCATAGCAGTGCCATTAATTTGTAAATAGTATTGGTTATGAAACTCGAAGCTGTTGAGTTGAAGTACCAGCTTAGCAAGGGTTTCAATGACTGTTGGGTTTGGTGAGTCATCCAATTTATGCGCACTATAAGACTCTACTAATGTTTTGATGCCGTCACTATGCGGAATATTGGTGTACAGGGAAGTTACATCAAGAGTTACAAGGAAGGCACCATCAGGGATTTTTACATCTTCGATCGTCCTAATGAAGTGGTTGGTATCACGTAGGTAGGAGGGATGTGTAGGCGGTATGTTCTTAATTAAGGAGTCTATTTAACTTGATATTGGTTCGGTGAGGGTACCTCTTCCTGAAATTATTGGTCGGCCGGGGTTTCCGTTTTTTGTGTATTTTCGGAAGCATATAAAACCGTCCTGGTGTGGCACGTGCTACAGTAAGCGCCCTAGAAAGTTTGGGATCTAACTCTCCGAGCTCTACCAGATCATGGAGTGCGGTGGTTATTATTGCTTGATGTTCTAGTGTTGGATCTTTATCAAGTGGTTTGTAGAAAGAGGTGTTAGTTAATTGGCGGGTGCCCTCTTGGATATAGTCGAATTTATTTAATATTACAATCCCCCCCCCCCCCCTTTATCCGCTGGTTTTATGACGATATCTGTTCGATCACTGAGTGTCTTAAGTGCTTCATACTCCTTTCTTGAGAGGTTTTTGGCTACTGCAGGTCTGTGTGTGTTATATTCCCGCAGTATGTCTTTTTGGACGGCTTCGATGTAGGTATCTAGATGCCTCTCCCGCTGAGAGCTTGGTGTCCACTGTTGCCTTGAACTAGAAGGTATTATGGTAGTGGTTTCCCTCTGGGGTTTGTCGAAAAAGTATTCCTCTAGGCGAAGATTCCGTGCGAAGTTATCGAGGTCTTGTAATAAGGAGAACTGATTGTATCGGCCAGTAGTGGGGCAAAATGTGAGTCCGCGGGAGATTACTGCTCGTTCATGGCTACTAAGTTGAACGTCGGAGAGGTTAATTATGTTTTGTGTCCTTGTGTCCTTGAGATAGGACGAGAATTTTCATGGAAGACTACTGTTGTTTTGTGTGTTATTAGTGCCTCTCGGCTGGTCGTTAAAGGTTTTATGCGTGCTTCCAAGTTGTGGCACAACCACTGGTTGACGGCCCTCTGGATTGCCGATGTAGAGCTCGCAGAAGTACGGAAGTTTATCCCTTGCCATTTTTTTTCTCCTTAATTTTCAGGATTTCCTCTGTCCTCTTTTTCTCAAAACGTTCTAGTTCAGCAACTTCTATAGTGGATAGGGAAGTATTAGATCTAGCTTGCTTGACATTCCGCCGCCCTCAGAGACGCGAGCACCCTTTCACAGCGCGCCACAACGAGTTCGGTTAGTTTTAGTGAAGCAGATTTCAGAATTAGATTACATTGTTGGGTTTCCTCTTCGTCAAAGTCATGCATTGACGACTTAAATGATAGTCGAATGCCCTGAGGGGCGATACCATATCGTAAATAAATTTTGAGGCTTCTAACATGCAGGTCATGGCGTAGACGTTTATCAACAATTTTTCTTAACCTAAGGAAATGGGGTGTCTGGGGTATAGCGCGCGCGTCGTCTGTGGGGGAGGTGGTCAATGGGTTAGAGCGATCGGATTGTCACAGCCTAGTAGAGCCACAGTATTTCCGGAGATCGTACCTTTTTGAGGAGGGGGGCAGAGTCGTGTTCCCTGTGTGCTGGAGGGGAGTCCGATGGCTCGCAGTCCTTTGTGGTCGGTGGCGGGCCTGCTGAAGTGGAGGTGCCGTGCTCGGGTTGAGTTGGCCGCCGTCTAGTGGAGGGTGGCGAAGACCATGATCTTGAATGCCTTGGTTCTCTGCCTCGGGGCCGTTGAGATGGCTTCCTTTTCCCGGCCGTTGGTGCGGCCGTCTCTGCACTCCGAGATGTTGGTGCTGAAGCGGTCGAATTCGACGACGAGGTCGCCGTGGTCTCGGTGCGCACAGGATGGGCTTTTGTTGCCTGTTTCTTCGATGAATGAACAGGTGTTGTGATGGCCTGTGCGGTCCTTTGTGCGGGTGCTTCGCTGCCCTTTGCCCGAGTCCTCGACTTGAGTACCTGTGCGAAAGATGGTTTCGCTGGCGACGGCTGGTTCCCTTCAACGGTGGGCACGTGGTCCCTCCAGGCTCCCATGTGGTCCCTCCGAGTGTGGAGGAGCACACTGTAGATGTTCCACGCAAGCAGAGATACATCATATATATATATATATATATATATATAGCAGATATACACCATATATATATATATATATATATATATATATATATATATATATATATATATATATATATATATATATAGGAAAAATATATATACGCTTCTAAAAAACTGTTTATTGGTGACGTTTCGATCGGAGACCGATCTTCATCAAGTCTTGATGAAGATCGGTCTCCGATCGAAACGTCACCAATAAACAGTTTTTTAGAAGCGTATATATATTTTTCCTATTTTGTTCTACGGCAACCGAAGCCAGACTCTTCATAATCTACGTATATATATATATATATATATATATATATATATATATATATATATATATATATATATATATATATATATATATATATATATATATATATATATATATATAATGAAGGGCTAACATAGGACCCGGAAGTAACAGTTCAAAAAATATATCCAGCACGTAGGAAAAATGGTTCTTGGGAAGGACTGACGTTTCGGCCGCGGGACCGGCCTTCGTCGGAGTGATGCACACATGCGACATCAACGCAATAAATGACGACCAATGACTTAGCGTAGCACTATTATTGGCTGACAAGCGATTGTTAAAAGCACGTGGGGAACAGTGCGCGTGATGGGACAGGAAAACGGGAATGTACGCATGCGCATTTGCGGGCGAAAACGGAGTGCAAAAATAAAGCGACAGTACGTATGTGTCACCAAAACGAAAATACGTGATAGGTTCAACTGAGCACAGATTAATGATCAACGTAAGCGCGTGCGCAACATCTAGTCATGATCCGAGAGAAAATGAAATGAAATAGGAAACTAATTTATCTGCGCAAAAATGTAGCGGTAATAATAACGGGGAAAGTCAAGAGTAACTAAGTGGGTAGAAAGGAAAGTTTGCCAGCACTTTCATTCATACCACAAGTGACGGCCTTAAATTTATAAATTAAATACGATTCTCGAAGCTCTCTTTCGTGGTGGGAACGGAAACCAGATTGAAGGATTGTAGCTGTAATATTATCAAATGAGTGGCCCGGAATGCGCACGTGTTTTGATAGCGGAAGGTTCGGAATAGTGGCAGCATGACACTTATGGTTGTTAAATCGGTATCTGAAGGGCGTTTCGGTTTGTCCAATGTGCTGTAAATTGCAGACGGAACACTCGAGCAAATAGATACAGTTGTAGGTGTCACACGTGAAATTACCTTTAATCTTATAAAAGAATTCGGAAGCAGTGCTTTTAGCAATATCTGACGTCTTCATATGCGCGCAGACCTTGCATCGCGGCTTCTTGCAAGGTCGACAACCGACATTATCGGGAACGTTTGTCTTAGATGAAGTTAGGATGTCATGCAGATTACGAGACCGTCTGAAGACTACCCGAGGTGGCACTGGAAAGATTAATTTAAGATTAGCACTCTGCGCTAGTATGTTGAAATGTTTTTTTAAGAATTGAAGAAACGTTTGGCACCGATGCTGAGTGTGTTAGGACCAGGTTACTTTGTGCCTGAACTGAAGGTTGCTTCTTAGCGCGGAACAAATCCTTGCGATTAGGTGCATCGGCTCTTTTAACGGCATCCTCAACAATGCGGGGTGGGTATTCCTGTTGGATTAAAGCTTCGCGGAGTTGTTCACAGTTCTCACGAAAGTCTGACTGCTCCGAGCAAATTCTCTTAAAGCGGAGCGCCTGACTATACGGTATACTCGTTTTCCAATGTTTTACATGCGAACTTTTAAAGTGAAGATAACGGTGCCTGTCTGTAGGTTTCCTGTAAAGCTTGGTGGTTAGTTTGTTGTCAGATATGGAAACTGTGACGTCCAGAAAATTAATGGTAGAACGAGAGTATTCATGCGAAAACGAAATAGATTGGTGAACGGTGTTGAAATCAGCTATGAAGGATAAAAGTTCATTTTCACCATGGGGCCAGATGAGAAAAATATCATCTATAAATCGCTTATAATAAAGCGGCTTTAACGCGCGATTTCTAATGAATTCATTTTCCAGAACCGACATGAAAAGACTAGCGTAATCAGGTCCAATGCGAGTGCCCATTGATGTTCCACTTACTTGAAGATAATTAGAGCCGTTAAATTCAAAATTATTAAGCTGTAAGATTAATTTCAATAAGGTAGCTAGTGTATCACTTCCAATGGGTTTTTCATCAGACGATCCTTCGGACGCATGAACTACTGCCTGGATGCCATCGCTATGGGGTATATTGGTATAGAGTGAAACCAAATCTAAAGTCACGAGCAGGGAATTATCTGGTATAACGAGGTCATCAATGTCCAACAAAAAATGGTTTGTGTCCTTGAGATAGGACGAGAATTTACATGGAAGACTACTGATTATTACATCAACGTAGCGGGAAAGTTGCTCCGTAACGGTGCCAATGCCCGAAACAATGGGGCGACCAGGACAGTTTTCTTTATGTATTTTGAGCAGCAAATAGAACCTGCCAGGGACGGGACTGAGCGGGACGAGAGAACGTACTGCCTTATCGCCTAATTGATTTGATTTTACGAGATCATTGATAGTATCTTGAACAACTGCTTTAAACTCTTCTGTGGGATCATAGTCTAGGTGCTTATAAAAAATCGGATCGTTAAGCTGTCTATGGGCTTCGCTTATATAATCTGTTTTGCTCATAATTACAACGGCACCACCTTTGTCGGCTGGCTTTATCACGATATCACTGCGTTTAGCCAGTGACGCAAAAGCTTTCCTTTCCTCAAATGAAATATTAGATTTAAACGACTTTTGCTTTTCGTAGGCTTTAAGGACATCGTGTTGGACGGCTTCAATATACATGTCTAGGTATTTGTCACGTTGCACTGGAGGTGTCCAAGGGTTGTTGCTAAACATAGCTGGCTGAGTGTCGCTAGTTTACGGACGGTTATGGAAATATTCTCGTAGGCGCATGTTACGTGAAAAATTGTCTAAATCCTTAGCCAATTGGAAATCATCATATCCGCCTGTTGCAGGACAGAAGGTGAGGCCTCGTGACAAGATGCGCAGTTCGTCCCTATTTAAGCTGACATGCGAAAGGTTTACTACGTTGGTGGACGGCGGCGTGCTATCCTCTAGCTCAGGAAACGAGTTTGTCGGAACCGCCGTTAATACCTGTTATATATATATATATATATATATATATATATATATATATATATATATATATATATATATATATATATATATATATATATATATATATATATATAAAATAAGGACCCACTTGACATTACTTAGGGCTCCTCACAGAATATGAATAGTGGTCCTCAGAAAGGTAAACGTGAATATGATGAAGACGATAAGCAGCTTGGCAAGGATACGGAACGCAAAGCCAGAGCAGCGGCAGCAAGATGAGCCCGGCAACAGGGTCCAGCGGTTAAAGCACGACGAGCGGAGCTACAAAGGTTACGCCGACAGGATCCTACCGTACGTGCTAGAGTGGCCGAATCTAAGCGCCGACGCCGCCAACCGTTTCAAAATGTACATAGTCGTTTGCTTCCCATTTCTAAGGAGCTTCGCTCATCGTTTGTATTCGTACTCGGAACAACTGCTAATTTTTAAACCCCCCTATTCCCCAAGCCCAGTGCAGGGTAGATCCTAGCACCAGATCACCAGATCCTAGCATCTGGTTAACATCCCTGCCTTCCACTTTTTTCTCTTTCTCTTTCACTCTCTATTACTGCGAGCGTGATCACACCATATGAGATAGAGGGACGACAAGCAGGGCCCCTAAAGCGTTTCACACTTAAAACATAGAATACAGATATCAATTAGGTCGGAGAAGCGCTTGCAGTTGCAGAAAATAGTACTTCTTTAAGGAAATATATTACTGTATTGTATTTGATCCAATGGTATGTTATTCTATAATTTCATCCTGATTAGTTCAACTAATCTCTCGAAACGTACATTTCTTTTTGCCGGTCACATATTCAATTTAGCGAAAGCTTTGCTGCGTGTCCCATGGACCGGCATATGTTTCGAAGAAAATATTCCTTCGAAACGGAGATGTGATATTATAACCCAGTAGGAGCGGACAAGCATTTACTTAATGTTATTGATAAGGTCGCTAAAATCACGAAAGGAGGAGTCCAATGTGTGGTAGCAACGAGACGCCGTTTGGTCCTGGCGGCTGCTTCTGCCCACTGAGTGACACCGACTTCAACCTCTGGATAAGAGAGGAGCAGCATGGCCTCCAAGTGCTGACGAGTAGAGATCGGCCAGCCTTGGGGACGCCTAGTTTGCGAAAGGAGAGTGCAGCTCCATCAAAATCTGAAAGACGTCTCCTCCTTCGGCAAGGCATAGTTTGCAGCAGCTGGTGTATAAGGAGGGGTTTATCTGCGAATATATTAAAAGGACTGCGAGTGAATTCATTCGAAGTTGCCTCTAAACAATTTCCTGTCTCTTGGTGATTTATCTGCGGGGTGACAGACAAACTTCGACCACCAATAGCGTGTAATTATTTTCTGATAGGATATCGCACTGTCAGACATCAAAGGCCCCGTCAGCTCTGTGACCTATAGGAAACAACGACGGCTTGCGTCCAGTTACAGAGTAGTAGTACAGTTTCCAGCAAACAGGTTTTCTTTCCAGAAGTTCAAGAAAATGTCTCATTTATATGCGCTTAAATTCCCCAATTTGAAACAATGTACACCTGTCAGTGACCGATATGAAACCTTGCTCGCAGAAAACTTCTTCTCTTAGTCAATATGTAATTTTTGCGAAGGCTATAAATGATGGTACTCATTATGCATCGTGCGAATGATTGCCTTCACCTTGCAATAAATTTGATCCTGCAATAAAATTGATCCTTCCGTTATGTGCATGGACTAAATTTTCAGCAGTAGGAGTATAACTAGTGTATATTTCAAGGTACACTATCCTTCAATTAAACACCTCGGTCAGTAAGCGTTGTACTATTAACGTTTGGGATGTTCGACGATTTTGTGAGATTTCTAGTATGTGCAGCTTAGACTCGGAGAGCATGGCACCTGAATTACTAAGGCCGAAATTGCAGGCGGTACCCTCACACAGGATGTTTGGCGCATTATAGAGAAGTTTTTCATAGCACGGCTTTCTACACAGCAGCACTTCTCGGCGTTCGCCTCGTAACACTATAGAGCCGCTACAGGGTAAAAGAACGAAGTGGTCACCAAAGCCTTGAAAAATTGACCAAAAATAACTCGGATATCTATTTCTTTCACATGGCGCCTTTTCCGTTCTCATTGAGCTGAGAGTTCGCGCGGACTGTTTTGTAATTCGGGTTGTTACAACAGCGCGGAAATGGTCGAAATGAAGAGGAGGGCGAATAGACACAAGCACTGACTGTCACCTCAGATTTATTTTCAAAGACCCTGCGATATTCATACAGACATACTGGCACACTTAGGAAATCGTGACACAAGAGAGGAAGGATAACAAAACAAAAGGAAAATATCGTGCCTAGTATGGAACACAATGCACTATTCCTTATTACATGCATCTTCGGAATATACAGTTTCGTTTACTACAAATCACATTGATCAGAAGCCTCCGAAAGGTATATGTTCAACTGGCATTCAGTGTCAACCAATCACGTTCCGTTGCCAAGCCGTCGCTCTATATCACGATTCGCTCTTATTTCATTGTATTTGTAACACATTCCTCGTGATAACTACCATCGTGTTGAGTTTGTTGTCAAGGCCGAATATCATGGATGGAGCGAAAACGCCCTGTGGGAATTGTAGTGACGCGAAGCAGCCAGCAAGGAGCAAATCATGCCGTATATAATATGCATGTCATTATTTACATGTTAGAACCTGTCATTTGTGTTCGTCATACAGTGTTGCGCAATACTAATGTTGGTGTATATAAAGCTAGCGAACTGGACGCAAGCGCACCATGAGCGTGGCATGTAAATGGCATTGTAGATGACATGCATGCCAAGATTTTCCTGTTAGCACCTGTCACTTATGTTCGATATATCGTCACATCCCGCAATACCAATTTTGGTGTATATCAAGCTAGCAAACTGGACGCAAGCACACCATGAGCGTGGCATGTAGGCCTAAATGGCATTGTAGATTAGATGCATGCCAAGATTTTCATGTTACCACCTGCAACTTATGTTCGCTTTACTGTTACCTTGAATCGCAGCGAGACGCGAGACCAATCTGCCGCCGTTTCGCATGCGTTCGTATTCTCGCGCTCTGCGCTTCGTGCAGACGCCATCCGCGTTCCAGCGTTTAAATTGACGGACACTTTGTCAATTCCAAAGTGTGTTCCTCGAACGCCTGTTCCCACTGAGACGGGGTCGGTCAGAATGGAACGTGATGCGCGCGTCTCCCTCCTTGCATTATTAGAGACGCTGGGCACAGCGACGCTACGCAACCAAAACGCGAGCGCTGTAGAGTCCAACGCGACCGGCGTCCGTTTGCGCGCCCCGGCGCCCACCTGGCACTGTGCCAGGGCACGGCTGGAGGGACGGACGGACGGGCGGACGGGAGCATGAGACATTAAAGGCTTTCACCCAAAAATTTGGTGTATATCAAGCTGGCGTTATATCAAGAGTGTCATGAGCGTGGCATGCAAGTCATGTTGCACATGACATGTCCTGATTTGCATATTACCACTTGTCATTTAACCTCGTCATACAATCACGTCGCTGAATACCAAATTTTGTATATATCAAGCTAGCGAAACGGCCACGGGAGTACCATGAGCGTGGCATGCAAGTCATGTTGCACATGACATGTCATGATTTCCATATTACCACTTGGCATTTATGTTCGTCATACAGTCACGTCAGGCAATACCAAATTTGGTGTAGATCAAGCTAGCGAAACGGCCGTCAGCGCGCCATGAGCGTGGCATGTAAATCGTGTTGTCCATGACATGCAGGCCATGATTTTCATATTACCACCTGTCATTTATATGGGTCATGCAGAAATGTCTCATCGTACGAATTTTTGGATATATCAAGTTAAGAAAACGGCCTCAGAAGCACTATGGCCATGGCATGGAAATCATAGTTCTCGTGACAAGTTAGTCATGATTTTCATGATATTACCAGTCAGTCCTGTTTGTCATACAGTCATGTTATTCCATGCCAATTTTGGTATAAATCCCATTAACGATACGGCCAGGAGAGCACAAAGTCTTAGGCGGATAGATAGTGTTGCGACCCGGGGTGTCACAGCTCGAGATACAGGTCGTGGTATCCCGCCGCTGGCCCCAGCCGTTGCGACCGGTCTTTGCAGGCACCGGAGACCCGGGAGGAAGATGCCGAGGCAGCATGAAGAGGCTGAAGGGAAACTGTACAGAGGTTTAATTACAATATTTACATGGCGAGCATTTCGCTCTACATCACGAAGACTTCGCTACATCGTGACGATCTCGTCGAAGGCCCGTGTCGAAGCTCTTCGAATCCTTCGAATCCCCTCTCTGCACAATTCATGGAGCCCACGGGGGGCTCATTATAAAGAGTCACTTTTCCCCAGATCCCTAGATGGGGGGAACATGTCCAAATTGTGCTGTCCAATCACACGACACACGCCACTTCCGACGGTGCCGCCCACAGCCGCCCTGGTCCACGTGCCTGACAGGGGTGTTGCCACAGCATTGCACCAGTGGCACCAAGGTGGTGGCGTGAGAAGGCTGCAGGATGAGGGGTCCCATGTCCGTTCTACGTGGCGCATCAAAGGTCCGCCACCCGACACGCAATTAGCAGGACGGGTTGTAATCCGCAGCGACGCCGCCGTCTCTTCAAAGAGTATGTCGCGACCGAAAGTCATTGTGGTCGTCTAGTCGAACACCTTGCGCGTCGGACTGCATGGCGCCTCACTTCCCGGCTCGGAAGGACAATACACGCGTTTGAACGTCTGTCAGCGGGCCAGCAGCCCCTCGGAGACTTATTCGTAGAACAGGGAACGTCGCTCCTCCGCGGGCCCAGGCGCCGGTCATAACAATAGATAGATAGATAGATAGATAGATAGATAGATAGATAGATAGATAGATAGATAGATAGATAGATAGATAGATAGATAGATAGATAGATAGATAGATAGATAGATAGATAGATAAATAGATAGATAGATAGATAGATAGATAGATAGATAGATAGATAGATAGATAGATAGATAGATAGATAGATAGATAGATAGATAGATAGATAGATAGATAGATAGATACGCTCAAAGTCGCCGAAGTTCGCTAAGAAATGCTTCGGATTTAAAAATTCCTATCGGTTACTCCAGTGTAGTCGGAACAATTTGTAGTAGGTTTTGTTCGCGTAACGCATTAGCTCTGTTAAAATATCGGCACTGGATAGTTGGGACACCCTGGGTTTGTTAAAGGTCAATTAAAGGCTAATTAACTTTACGCTATCGCCATGAACCGAGTGCGAAGATTTATAATGTTCACTAAACTCATCAAAAGGGCGCGCAATAAGCACCTCCATAAATACCATTGCTAGATGGCATAATGAATCAGGGTATTAATTTAGCGGTGCACAAGTGGTGACTGTATAAAGCAAAGGCGCCTTCAACATAGAGCCTATGAGATAACTTCCAAAACGTTGTCTTCCTTTTCAATCACGGTATTCCTTACTGCTTAATCATTCTAGCGCAATGGAGTAGTGAGTCTTTTTAATTTTGTTTCTTATAATACCGAGCCTTCATATATAACGCAGAGGTCATTTGATTAGCTGGCTTGAACTTTAATGGATTGGATGCTGTGATCATATACTAATCCAGTTCGCCACTTGCCTTTGGAGTTGTGAATATGGCGTAGAGAGGCTATGGATGCAGACGCTGTTTTTATTGTTCGCAGGGCAGCGTGTTTTTCCGATATAATTTTCTAATCAGCTAAGCGGACTGTCGAATGCAGTACTGCGATATTAATACAATTCGGACGTGCCTTATCGTCCTGCTTATATGCTCATCGAGTTAGTAACCATGTCAAGGTCACAAAATTATCGCGCCATCTGTAATGCAGTGGCAGAGCCACAAGTAACCTAATCAATGCTTTTTTCCCAGTGCATACCAATAGATGCTACTGCAAATGAACTTTTCGATAATAAGACATTATGCAAGAACCACGAATACAACCGAACGTGTTTCATTACACATTAAAGCCAGTTTAAAGACGCCTACTCCTTTTTATTCAGTATTTAAATCATTGTACGCGTAGAATTCCTTCAACGAACAACCTTTTATTACAGCCTTCTATTACAACAGCCTTTTATTACAACAGCCTTCTTTTACGCATGGCTATTGTATTCGCGGTCCGACACTGAGTGTTCGTCGTTAAAGAGGTTATGGCTCTCAAGTGGGATTTGGTACGTATCGATAAGTTCTTCGACATTCGAACCTATCTATATGAGATGGCATGTATGGGTGACGCCATACAATGGAAGTCACAGTTGTCCGCACACGAATAAAGTTGTTGATGTCAGACGGAAATTCTAGCTATTCATTGTGTGTGCAATTACATCATCACAATGCGTCATTTCTGGTTTTTAGACAACCGTACGGGTTTCTTCCCCACACCCTGCAATGTAAATTTCTAGCAGCGCGGGTGAAGAAAACGCGACAGTTGCGAGATCCAAGTCACTGTTATTTCTTAACGGCCAATGTTCGTTCTAATTACCGCCTCTACGTTGTCGATGGCTTTGAGATTTTTCACAATTGTTAGACACCGTGCACTATTTGAACGTTCTGAAATGTCTATATTGCAGTTTCCATCATGCACTCTTGAGACTTTGAGCGCGTCTTCCTCAGTCTGTTATGTTCCATTAACAGCGTACCTTTTAACCTCTCCGTAATTTGTCTGTCGGAAACAGAAATGATCATTATCACGAACCGGCGCACGCCCTCTTTGTTCTCTTCTTCATAGTCGTAGTTTTCTTCACGTCTTCTTCACTCCCAGAACACGTGCGGCGCTTTCTCTAGCACGGGATACAACAACCTGATGGACGAGAGAACGAGTGCAGAGAGAAAGAAAGCAAAAACAAAGCAATACAGAAAGGAAACAGAGAAATTCTTGGCGAAAAAAACTTCTTAGCGAAGCGGGATCCGAACCCACGTTCCCACAATGCGAATGCCAACGTCGTAACCACTCCACTATCCAGGGACACTAGCATAGCAGCGCATATACTATAGTATAATATAGTACAGTATGGTATAGTATAGCTTTGTATATTATTCTATAGTACTGTATTCTATAATATAGAAAGGGGTGGCAAAGGGAAGTCAGGTTGAGGAAGAGAGATGTCAAGGTAAAGAGGAGGGAATACAGTAAAGCATAGCATAGAAAGAATGATTAAGGAAGAAATCGAGAGAAAGAAAAGGAAGAAAGACAAAGAAACAGAGAAAGAGAGAGAAAGTGTCTGTGACATACAAGAAAAAGAGCGACAACGAAAAGTGGGGGGTGAGCATGACAGATGTGACGGTGAGGAGCAGCAAGAGGGGGGACGGGAAAGAGTAAATCATAATACGGACAGAATGAGAAACAGAGAAATAGAGCAAAACAAATGTAGAAAGATAAAGAGAGGGAGAAAGAAAGAATCAAAGAATGAGAGAGAAAGAAGATAGAAAGAGAGGAAGCAAGCGAGAAATGGAGAGAGAGAAAGAAAGGGAAGAAATTCGACAAAAAACAGAAGGAGCAAGAAAGAGAGGGTGAAAGAAATAAATAGACATAAAGCGAAAAAAAAGACAGAAAGACGGAACGAGATCAAAAGAAATATAGGAAGAAAGAAAGAGAAAAATAAACTAGGACGACCGCCCAGCTCTAAACTTCCTTCAGGATTCAGGCTATTGTGAAGCTGCCTTAATTTTTTTGTCGTAAGTTTTTGTTAGTGCGCTATAATTTTTTACTTCGTTACTCCGCAATAATTTTTTACTTGTATTACATCTAAAACCGATGTCTGGGCCACTTGGTTCATGATGAAAAAAAGATTTCAACAGCGCAAAGAAGACGGAACACGTCGTCGCAGTGTCTATGTGTCTTTCTCGTTGTGGCGTGTTTTCTGCGCGGTTTCAACCTTTATTGCATTACGTCGCAAGTTTATGTGAGCCGAACGGTGATCTGTGCGCTTTGTTATATTTACTAGGATGCACGCCTGAAACGGCCGAATAAAGTGTTTGGGCCAGTAGTGCTGTTGTAAGCGATCCCCCCTTGGGACACTTGGCGCTTTAGGCATGTGGCGTAGTTGCAAATTAGTGATGGAACATTTTGTCGATGCCTAATTATATAATAGTTTAGTATAGTTTGCTAGCTCATCCCAATCAATTTCCTCAGAAAGCCACGAACTCCCACTCATCGACATTGTTTGCAAAGTTTGAATCATATGAAAGTTTTAGAGCTCTTTTTTTTTTAACTGCGCAGCACTTTAGGGGCACAGCTTGTCGTCTGGACATTGCCGCATGTCGCGTGGTGACGCGGTGGTCTATTCAGGCCTTAAACAAGGCTAACAAGGCACAAAGGCAGTGCGAAATAAATTAACAATCTTTAAAATAAAATGAACTAGAGAAATACCGAAGAATTTATTGCAGTAAATTAACTAAAATAGCGCAAATCACTTCTGAAACATTCAGCTAACCCGTGCCGCGAAAGAGAGGGCGCCACTGCCTCGCAAGCATGCAATTGCCAACGCAATCGCTGGGTTGACCGTTATACGCACTTGCTCAGGTTTGACTGCAGTGGAGATACGTTAGGCACATGATTTAAAACTACACCTAGACCTGCACAACAACGGCATTAGCACAGGACTCAGCGCTGGATTCTGAACTACGCCAACACCTACATAATAACTGACTTAGCGCTACATCAACAGCAGAATGAGCGCGGCATTTCCTTAACACAAAAATGATTTAAACAGGGGTCCACCACGGCTCCACTGACGTATTTCCTTCTCGGATATGACGTTGTAAAATATACACAAACAGATGGCAAAGAAAAAAACTACAAGAAAAAACCGGCAGATCCCTCGCATTGTGGGAATCGATGTAATGCGAAGCAGTCAGAAAGGATAAAATCATGCTGTACATAGCATACATGTCCTGATTTACATGTTACTTGTCATTTATGTTCGTCATACAATCAAGTCACGCAATACGAATTTTGGTATATATCAAGCTAGTGAAACGGCCCCGAGCGTACCATGAGCATGGCATGTAAATGGCATTCTACATGACATGCATGTAATTATTTTCATGTTGCCATCTGCCACTTATGTTCGTCATTCACTTCATGCAATACCATATTTGGTGTATATCAAGCTAGCGAAATGGCCGCGAGTGTGCCATGAGCGTGGCATGCAAGTCATGTTGCACATGACGTGTCATCATTTCCATATAACCACTTGCCATATACGTCCGTCATACAGTCACGTCCAGCAAATACCTATTTTGGTGTATATCAAGCTAGCGAAATGGCCGCGAGCGTGTCATGAGCGTGGCGTGGCATGTGTGTCATGTTGTACATGACATACAGGTCATGATTTTCATATTACCACCTGTCATTTATGTTGGTCATGCAGAAATGTCTCATCGTACCAACTTTTGGATATATCAAGTTCAAGAAACGGCCGAAGGAGCACCACAGCCATGGCGTGTAAACCATACCATTCATGACAAATTATTCCTGATTTTCATGATATGACCAGTCATTCATGTTCGTCATACAGTCATGTTATGACATACCACTTTTGGTATAAATCGCACAAACGATACGGTCAGGAGAACACGAAGTCGTAGGCGGATAGATAGATAGATAGATAGATAGATAGATAGATAGATAGATAGATAGATAGATAGATAGATAGATAGATAGATAGATAGATATATACTATAGATATATATCTATATATCTATAGATATATAGATAGATACGCTCAAAGTCACCGAAGTGCACTAAGAAATGCTCTTCGCATTTAAAGTACCACCACTGGAAGTCGAACCTAGCACTTGCTCCTCAGCACGCAGCGCGAAACGACTCGGCGAGAAACCGTACATTCTTCAGCGTACCAAGGGCGAGATATTTATACACACCATTTACTGTCGGTGATACCTAGAGCTCGGCAACTTCCACGTGTTCTCGTTATCACTAACAAAATGGCGCGACGGGCGCATAGGATGCGCTATATAAGGACGTCGTACCGCCGTTGCGATGCGTGCACGCTTATCTCGTGATGGGGTAAGTTTGTACATCTTGTGCCGGCGTTGAAGCTCCACAGAGCACGCAGGTCACTTTGCTCGCTCCAGCGGCCGCGTTTCCGAGAGAAGCGTGCTGCTCAGACACTCACATGTAGCAACTGTGGCAGTTGTTAGTTCGCGCTTGCCCGTGTACTTAGATTCAGATGCACAGTAAAGAACCCCAGGGGATCGAAATTTAATAAAACTTTTTGTTGGGCTAGTTGGTACATGCTTACTGAAATACAAAGAGACGCAAACCCTCGAGGAAGAAAATTAAAGGCAGAACAGAAAGGGCGTCACTCGTAACTAACTTTATTCTCAGAACATCAGCGATATTTATTGCCGTAGCAACCATGCGCGCACAGATCGCCTCACATGCTCGTCAAAAAACACTCGATAAGATTGACAAGAAATCACAAAAAAAAACGATTAGGCGAAAAAAGATTCGAAGAAATCAAATTCACCACCCCGCAGGGCAACAGAAGTATCACTAACACATATATCTCTCCTGTTTATAAAGTATTTTTAATTTCCTGAGCCTTTTACTACAGCGTCTCTCATAATCATATGTTAATTCAAGCACTTTAAACCCCAGATATTATGGTCAGTTCGCGCTCGTCCTGCGAATACTTGTGCGCTCGTTTCGTGCATCCTTCTTTGTGTTTGAGCAGCACGCGTTAACTGTGGAGCTGTGACAGTTGTTAGTTCGCGCTCGTCCTGTGTACGTGCTTTTCGTGCGACGTTTCTGCTTGAGGAGCGAGCTCTCGGTTTCAAGCTGCTTGCCGTTCTTCGGGTGACATTACAATTTCTTGCTATAGCATTCATTGTATATCTCTTGTGGCGAAACAATGCACAATAAACTCTCAACTACCTCTGTCAAGACACATTTCAGTTTCGCGTTTTACCGATTCCTATGACATAGGGGTCATCCATGTTTTTTTTTTCACTGCTGTTATGTCTCTGAGTAGTTTTGCGCTTAAGAAAGCAAATGCTCAGACCCACGAATTAGGTTATGCTAGTTTCAGGTGAGAGTGTGTCCACTCATGTTGACCCTGCACCAAATCCTGTTAACTGCGACAAAAAAAAAAGTGTCGTGTTTGCTATTTTTCTGTCCTCTACTACGCATCGTCAAATGCGGCCTGTCGGAATGCGGAATGATCCAATTTTTACTTCTGATTCGATATTTTGTTGTTGTTTTTTTTTGTCCGTGATCGCCGCCTGATTCTCCTATAAAGCAAGATACACCGGCAGTGCCTCAGGTGACAGGAAAAAGAACCGAAGGGAACAGATACGTAACGAAGTCCTCAGGGGAGTGAACGGACACGCGTGGTCGTAATTGCCTTCCGCCTTGTTCAGTAGCACATCCGGTCACTTGAGTCGTCCGGAAGAGCTCCCGCTACCGCACACGTACGTGCCAACGAAAGCACAAAAATTGAATTTCCGGTACCGTGTGTATACGATCGCTGCAAATCCTCTTAGACTACGCCACAGGCTGTAGTATGGACGAGCTACCGAGGTGCAGAACTGAGTAGTAAAAATAAACGTGTACGCAAGATATTTACTTGAGCAAAAACAAACTCGCCTTGTTCTTAGGATGAGCCAGTACTGGAACGAGTGTAAACATCCTTTTTTTATTTATTTATTCAATAAATCAATAAATATTTATTTTCGACCGAGTGAAAAGCAAGATGGAGAGCATTACCTATATGTAAAACTGTCAGGGGGGACATCCCAACAAGAAATAAATGGGAATTAGCAGAACGCTGGCCAGACAGGCAGTTACATAAGGTATTATATTATTGCGTGGTCACGAGAAAATAAAGGTAAAAGAAAAAGATAGCGGGAAAATATCTCCCAAAAGTAATATGAAGATAAATAGCACGTAAAAGGGCATCGCGCAGAAGTATCCACTCCCAGGATTTGGGGACATCTGTACGTGGTGCCATCTCTCGGCGGTAGCAACGGCATCCTACCATAACTGAATGGGAAATAGGCGAAAAAAAAACATATCTCTTGAAATAAGCTAGTTATCAAAAACGACTCCGGGATCTATGCAGCAGAGACCTGCTGGAACATTTTGGTGAAATTTCAGTATCGCACTACAAAGCGTGTGGCTTCCCAGGACAATTGAACACCGCCCATTGGAAATACGTGCGGCCCCATGTATATGTATAGGAAATGGTAGAGAAGGAAAGGCAGAGAGGTTAACCAGTCCAGGATAACCGGTTTGCTACCCTGCACGTGGGAAGTGGATGGGGGAGATCGAAAGAGAGAGGGGAAAGAGTGGAAAGAGAGAGAAACACACATAACACAGCACACACACAAACAAGCAGTCATTGACAGTCCATCACGCTGGTGTGGTACGCAACATCACTGTCAGTGCCGCTTGTCCAAGTTCGTTTTTCTTAGAAACCTCACTAGTTCCTTGGTCACCTGCAGCAGCGATGTCCTCTGTGAACGACATTCAAGAATAGATTCAACAGACATTTGTGCATTGTCACTGTCCGCTAGAACGGACGCCAGTGACTGTCTCTGAACATCATATAGCGGACAGTCACACAGGTTGTGGCGCAGCGTCTCCTCGCAACGACAGGCATCGCAGAGAGCGTCGTCGGCCATCCCAATGCGACAGCAATAAGACTTCGTGAAAGCCACACCTAACCATCAACGATAAAGCAGTGTGGCATCACTTCAGCGGAGTCCGGTTGGCATATAGAGATCCATCAAAGAGCACAGGCGGTGTTGACGATTGGTACCGGTTGCTCTGATTGCTTGGTGGGCGCCATAAAGAGAGCGTAATCCCCTGTGCAAGCTTTCGAAGACTGCTGGCCGCGTCAGACCTTGAAAGTGGTATGGTGTCTTCCTGTGCGCCTTCAAGAGCTGCCCGAGCGGCATTATCGGCTTGTTCGTTTCCTATGACGCCGCAATGATTAGGAAGCCACTGAAACGTCACGTGGTGCCCTTTCTGATGGGCTGTATGACGGAGACATCGAATTTCAAATAGCAGCTGTTCGTATGGCCCGCGACGCATTGCTGATAGCAGAGATTGTAGGGCTGCCTTTGGAGTCGCTGAAGATCGACCATTGTTGAGGTGGTTCCCGAGTGACCAAACAAAGTGCAGTGCGCAGAGCAGCTAGTTTCCGCAGCTGTCGACGTCGTGGGCCCCATTGTAACATATTAAACAATCTGGGAAGCCACGTGGTTTGTAGTACGAGACTGTAATTTTAACAGAATGTTTAATTAAGTCTCTACTGCATAGATCCTTGAGTCGTTTTTGATTAACTAGCTTACTTCAAAAGTTGTGATTTTTTTTCGTCTATTTGCCACTCAGTTACGGCAGGATGCCGTTGCTACCGCGAGAGATGGCGCTACGTGCACATGTCCCAAAATCCTGGTCATGATCCTTTGGAAAATTTTAAAGAATCGTTATTAGCAATAGTACATTGCATAATTGTGTCGCAGAAAAACTATATTAGCTATTTTTAAGGTAAGTGTTACTTTATGTTTGGTAAATTGTTAATAAAAAGATTGTTAGTTCTGTGCTACAATAATAGAAATGTACGGAGTAGTTTTCAAAAGGGCTAATATTTTTTTGTATTAAATATGCAATACTTAGAGGCAATTTAATAGAATGCTTTGTTGCGCGCGTTCGTTCAATATGGAAAAGCTTTGAGCGCAAAAAAGGACGGGACACAAGACAAGAAGACGACTACACGAGCGCTCACTACCAAACTGGTTTTATTCAGAAGAAAACATGAGAATATAAAGCCCAGTACACCGCAAGCGCGCCTGCGCACACATCAAGTCAGATAGATGAGAAAAACTTATCATAAGCTGCACTCAATCAACTGCAACTCACTCCCCCGCAAGCATACCGACGTTTGGCTAACACAATCTGTGCCTTTATTTTTTCTGTAAAAAACGCCTCCTAAATCTCGCGTACCACGGTGTCTCTTCTGCGTCCCAGTACTTTCAGTTCAGAGAAGACAGGAACACATTCGCACTCCTTCCGTCTTTTTGTCTTGTGTCCCGTCCTTTTTCGCGCTCAAATCTTTTCCACTTAGAGACAAGTACAATATTTTTCAGTTGTCGTTGAGCTGAGGCGAAATACCGGCAGGCTGGCGCATAGCTCGCGTTGTGCCGGTGCACAAGAAAGTAGGCCGTGCAATAGTTTCAAACTACCGGCCTGTATCTGTTACTAGCACAAGTTGCAAGTTTTTGGAACACATCATCACTGGTTTCATACACGAGTTCTTGAAAGATCACAATATACTGACACCTCTTGAGCTCGGATTAGAAAATTACTCTACGCTGACTCAACTAGTAACAACCATGCATGAATTATCTCAATTCTCGATTTTTCGAGCAACTAGATGTGCTGTTTCTGGACTAAAGCTTTCGACCGGGTCCCACATAGAAAGTAATTATATGAACTGGAAAAAAATTGGACTACTCAGTGGTATTATACAGCGGATTTGTGCTTACCTAACAGACATACAGCAGTGTGTTGTCCGAAATCTCAGTTGTGGTGCCCACCCGGTCACCTCCGGAGTACCTCAGGGCAGTGTATTAGGGCCATTTTTGTTTATAATTTATGTTATTGATATAATAGAAGTTATTCCTGCAAATGGGCTCATTTGGTTATACGCGGATGATAGTGCTATCTTTAGGGAAATTGTGTCAAATGATAATCATGAAGAGTTCCAGAGATGTCTAGTGGCAATTTCTGTCTGGTGCTCGAATTGGGGAAAAGCAGCTGAATGCGGAAAAAAAAACCGTACTTTTGCGTGTAACAAGGACGAAAATCTTCTAGGGAATTTAATTATGAGCTTGAAAACAGAACTGCAACCGAATTCGAAAAATATAACTATCTTGGCGTTACTCTTACCTATAAACAAACATGGACAACACGTATCTCAGATATCTGCTCAACCACCTTAAAGAAACTGTGGTTCTAAAGAGGAAGCTTAAACACGCGCCTATATGAACTAAAATATTAGCTTACAATGCAATCGTAAGATCTCAATTAGAATATGCTGCTGAAGTCGGTCACCCGCATACTAAAAATGACATTCTGAAACTTGAGCGAGTCCAGAGAAAATCTGCGAGGTTTTACGGGAAATATGCCAGGAAAGATTCCGTGTCCTCATTAATGTCACAAAACAGAATACAGACACCACAAGTGCGCAGCAAAATTAATCGTTTGGTACTACTACACAATACATTTGCTGCAAAAAATAATATGACATAGCTCTCTTCGGTATGTAGGCCTACTATGAGAGGAACAAGACATAGTCACGAACATGTGCTTGCGCCGATTTTCGCTCGAACAAATGCTCACAAAACATTTTTCTTCCCTCGAACAGTGAGCGGATGGAGTTCCCTTCCAATTGATGTATTTGAGTCGAATGATTACATGACCGACTTGACAAACCATTTTTCTTGTGAATTTTAGTAAAGTCGAAGAGTGACTGCTGCTTTTTTTTTGGGCATTCTGTTAATTTCATATGGTAATGTTTACGCATGTTTGTGTTTTTTTTTCTTTTGTTTGTTTGGTTTTCTCTCTTGCTGTAATGGCCCTCCTGCTTTGGCCAACGTATTGGCCTGCAGTATTTCTAAATAAAATAAAAATAAATAAAATATGCATTATCCTGGGCGTTTCATGAGATTTTTGCGCAAGGTTACAAAGCGAACTTATTTATTGATACAACAATTTCCCTGGTACTTGGTAGCCCGGCGCTTGCTCCTTGCCATTTTGTATCTGTTTGTTTTTCACTTCTTTTTCTGTCAACTATCGTCGCCACCAAAAAGTTCTTATTTTGCTAGGCAGACAATGTGAGCTAAAAACACTTTATTTGGATATTTTGTGCGAATTTTCGCCTACTATTGATCATGTGAGGATAATTTTTCTGCCGTCCATTTCATCATAAGTATACGGCTCATGCAAGTTACAAGAACGAGAAGAGGAAGAAGTGAATAATAAACAAAAAATATTCCGTTACTTTCTGAACTTTTACATATTTTGACTGGCCGCTATACCTTCGGCTGCCGCAGCTATATGTAATCGTTAATAAAAAAACTAAGAAAGAGAGAAAAACACTTTTTTCTTTAACGAAGACGAACAGTTGTTTTAACGCGATAGCGTTATGAAAGTGTTTGTCTTTGGCAAAGGGTAAGGAGCAGGCATCGAATAATGACAAATATTCAGTTAACGCGAGATAACCAATAACGAGCTGACTCATTCTTGTGGCTTTTCCAGGACTGTTTTGTAACTAAGACTGGACCTTGTACACGTTCTGTATTAGAACGCAACTGAACGTCATCAGAGAACGAAGAGGAGCAAACAGCCAATAGGTGAAGGGGAAACGCTCCGGAAGAATGTGTCACCATTAAACCGTCTGCTGGAGGAACGCATACTGACTTCAGAAACAGGTTTAACGCATGAATTATTTTAACTGAATATCAAAAACATGCAGGACGCTTGAGCTTCACCTTCAAGTGTAGACAGCGTAATCGGGTCTGTGCGCATCGCCTTCTCAATCGCTAGCCTAGCTTCTGTTCTCCGTGCGTGCCTCACTCGTGGCCTTAGGAAATGAACGTCTGTGTGCGTAACATTGGCAGTTTGAAACTACCCTGGAATATACACGGCAAGTTCAATTGTTAAGTGCCCACTATACTATAATTGTTCCTTTTGCGAATCAGCCAAGGGCCCACTACGTGCCCGTAAGGCAGCACACGAACATATGTTTGAGCGCTTTGTAATGGGTCGGCCTTTAAAACACCCGTTCGTTGCTCAATCCATATGTTTTCACGCCTGACGTGATTCTACACTTCTGCCACGCAATATTACATGCGTTAAGGAGACTCCTTCCATTAAATAAGATTCATATTTTGTTTTTTTCCGAATATTTTCATGCATTATCGTGGCTGTGCGGTCGAACACCTGCTTGCCACGCAGATGGCCTGGGTTCAATTCCCACTTGGACCACAGTTCTTTATAATTTATTTTATTTGCATCTTTCATGATTTTTCGGTCACGTACAAGATGATCACTTTTCGCTCACAGCCAACGACGCCAACACCAACACCGGAATTTCTGCGAAATGGGCTCTTTAACGCTGTCGCTTTAATACTTGGACGAATTGTTTTTGAAAGGTTGAGATTGAAGAGTGCGCTAGCTTTAACCATTCCTTTGTGTTAATGCTTGATAAGGCGCTAGTGTTGTCAAAATTTCATCAGATGTTCAGCGGTTGCGCTGATGGCCATTTCCGCAAACTGCCGGCATGGTATTGGATTAAGCGAGAAACAAACCAAGCTAATTTGCTGCTCAGGCCCGCGCGCTCATGTTTAAAACAAGTTCAAGTCGTCTGCACACCGTTCTACATGCGTTCTATCTGACGGAGCTGTGTCTCCATCCGCTTTTTGCCCATTTTATTGCCTAGCAGACGATAAAATGATTGACAGCTTTGCCAGTTCCGGTTGTGGTTCTCATGTCTGACCGTCAGATGAATACGCGTGAGCCTCGACAAACGACAGAACGTTCCATCAAAGAACAAGTAACCTCGGGTATCGCGTCCCTCTTGTTTGAAAACGCGATATTCTTCATATAATCTTATGCTTGCCGAAGACCATAACTCATACTCAGATTATCTATCACTGAGCTATATTCGCCACTGACTTATATCAAAATGAGCTATTTTACAGCGAAAGCTGTTATGAGATCGCCACAAGGGTGCCATAGTTGTCCGCCGCCGCCGCCGGTGTCCGTAACCTCTATCGCGCGAAATAAGAAAAAAAGCTTTAAGAAAAAATGTTCATGATGGAACGGGGTTCGAACCTGGGTCCGCTCCGTGCCAGCCCAGCGTTCTACCACTGAGCCATGCCTGTGCTCGAAAACCCAGCGCACAAAAACCCTATACCAACATTATGACGGGAAGGAACCGCGTTAACTTGCGCAATATAACGTGGCAGAAGAGTGAAACGACAACCAGGCGTCACAGAATGCAATTTGTGTAACCAGGCATCACACAATATGAATTGCATTACGAGGGGGTCGTTGAATGCTTCCAACCCATTACAAAGGGCTCAGCCATAATTCTTCGTCGTCATCAGCCACCGAATCAATTAATGGAGTAGTAGGTACCTTGCAAGCTTACTTGTATTAGTAGCCCCAAGATAGATTGCAACGGGTTTTAGAAATGGTGCTCTCCCAGCTTTCGCTGTGACTGTGCTGCGCGTTCCGCGCAGGCCTGGCGGTTTTTTTTTTTTTTTTTTTTTTGGTGCTAGATTATGATTACCTTGATAGACCGAAGATACGATTTCTGTCTAGTATGCGTTTTTCTTATTTCATTTTATCTTTGTGGCATTTCGATTGTTTTTCTTTTTTTTTAATTTCACCCTCCGAACGTAAAAACGAAGCCCTATTTTACAGACAGGAGCATGTTTGTGGCAAACCGGAAATAGAAGTAAGACCAAGAGGAGAATGAAATCCGGCAGAAATGCGTCATTGAAACGTGGTAGTGTACGTTTGTCAACTTTCAAATGCGGAAGATTGAGTCCTCGGGGTAACCTGAGGCTTGCGCGACGGCCAGAAAATATAGTGGCAGAAAAACACGAAAAACTGGTACACCCTGGAAGTATTGCGTTTCGAAACCCAAGTCAAGAATGGAAAGCCCGGCGAATGGAGGTAAAATTGATGACGTGGACGTGCAGTTCTCATTCGACTTTTGCCAGGCTTTTTGACTCGTTGGTCTCTACAACATAGATTATTCCAGTTCTATTTGTGTTGTTCGTCATCCGCGTTGTTCATCTTTCAATTTTTTACAACGCCCACTCGCTGACACGTTATTTGATCAGAATTCCTCCCATACTCCGTGCCAGGACATTCGGAGTGGTTGGTAAGTTAGAATTGACAACAGCCTCCCAAAGAAACATGAATAAATGTGTTTAATGCACCACTGTGCAGTTTTTCCCGTCTGTGCATTGAAACTTGAACTGAAGAGTGTATATATATATATATATATATATATATATATATATATATATATATATATATATATATATATATATATATATATATATATATATATATATATATATATATATATATATATATTCATGGTTCCATTTTCCGTATATAATTTGGTTGTGAACACTACACAACTCTTACTATGGTAACGGGATTCGTAACTGCAGGAGACGTTCTCTTTGGTGACATCGCGAGGCCAGCGTACTTATATTGAAAAGCACAATTTTAAATATCCGCGCTGTAACATAAGCCGCTCGGCATTCCAGTTTCGAGCAAAATGTGCCTTAGCAAGCGTAGACGAAAGTGCATGTACGCAATATTGCGTTCTTGGTGAGCACTGAGCTACGTCTATGTTTACGACTTCGTATGTCGACTAGCGCACTGCTAATCAAAGTTGACTGGTACCCTTTAATCATTACGGAGCTTTCGGTGTGCAGTGAATATAGTGAATGCTGGGCCTCTGATGCCCTTTATTTGGTATTTTCTGTTGAGATAAAAGTGTGACACGCCATTAATGCGCTTACGTTAGTTCGCGTACATTTCATCTAGCTCTGCACTTTGTTTCAGCCGCTCTGTATAAAAGTTATGAAACTTGCTGTATGATGATAGCAAACTTTTTCTTCATTCTTTCGTTCGCATCATGGTGCAAGTCACAATAAAGTCACAAGTCACAATCATTGGGATGTGTATGGGTGCATTTATGCCACAACGTGCGGGTGTCTTCATGATCTTGTACATATGTGTCTGTGCGATGTGCTTCCTTGTGTGCAATCTCTCCGCAATGGACGTGCAAACATTTCCGCAATACTCCGACGAGGTGACGCTACTCTTCTGTGCATACTATGGTTGGGCGTCGCGTTTACGCGTGCGTATGCGTTCCGCATAGGGATGGCCGACACCGGCGCCTGCTTACACTGCGGAGATGAAGAGACAATTCGACACGTCCTGTGCTACTACCCCGAATATAGCGTACAAAGGCAATCTCTTTCTAATGCACTCAACAAGTTAGATGACCAGCCTCTCTCAGAGTAAAGAATACTACGTCATCGTCCAGACTCAACGTAACAGAAGAAGGCCGTGCAAGCGCTGTTGGGCTTCTTGCTAATTACTGGCCTCTCTCAACGACTCTGAGTGGAACGTTTTCATATGTGGGTCCGTGTTTTTTTTTTTATCTCTCCCTCTCTCTTTCAACTCCCTACTCCCCAACCCCAGTGCAGGGTAGCATACCAGATCCTTGCATCTGGCTAACCTCCCTGCCTTCCTCTTTTCTTTCTTTATCTCTCTCTCTTCCATATTACGGGACGTGCTTCCATGACGACACTTGTGGCGAAAGATGTGAGGTGCTACGAGAGAGAGAGAGGGGGGGGGAGACACGTGGCATCCGTAAAGGACAAAACATGGTCGTATGAGTTGAGACGTGGGTGTAGCATGCTGAAGGCCCGCGTGGCTTTGAAAAATGTATCTGGTCTTACTCCACTTAGAACGCAATTTCGGGAAGTGCTTGCTGGAAATATAGCGGGTTTGTATGTATTTGGACATACGGACTGTTTCACTTGCTACGAGCTCAGAAAAAGAACTGGCACTACAATACCTCGGGTGAGTGCGGCATGAAGTTTGGTCGTCATGCTTTCATATATTTTGTTTCAGATAAATGGTTTATGGCATGGAAAGCATCTACAAGGAGGGGTATGCGAGGAAACTTCAAAATATTTCTCAGTGCGGTTTATCATGTTGCTGTTACTACAGTTTTCGTCTGAAACATTATGTTCTTAACAAAGACGCCGTACGTCGATGTGTGTTTTAAAATATTTTCTATTGTTTTTATGGTTACTGAGCAAGGAAATATTCACTAACATACACCGAACAATACAGAGAAATATTCTCGACATAAGTGCGTAATTTGAACTCATGGTTCAACTACGACGTACGAACTGTCTACAGCAATAAAAGTAACGTTGCCTGCGAGGAACAATTCAATAAAAATAAAAAAAAACAGCTTAGCGACACTTGCTTTTTTAAAGCTGTGTCATTAAATGTGTCCGGTGTGAAGCTCTTGCAATTTTCACGATATTCGTTTTGTTGTTTATTTTGAGCGTGCGACAAAAATAATCATTTCAGTATTGACGGCGATTGCTGCAAGGAATGCCTAAGGCGGCGTTATTTTGTCGTGATTGTATTGAACTACGGCGATGTACATCTCAATGCACGGAATAAATAAAAAAATCTTCCTTCCAATCTGAAGATGATGTACATCTCAATGCACGGAATAAATAAAAAAAAAGCTTCCTTTCAATCTCAAGATACACTATGAGCATATTAAGGCGAAAGCCTTTAATGTCTCATGCTCACGTCCGCCCGGTATCCGTCCATCCGGTGTCCGTCCGTCTGTCCGTCCGTCCGTCCATCCGTCCGTCCGTCCGTCCGTCCGTCCATCCGAGCTCTGGCACGGAGCAAACGGACGGTGGTCGCGTCGGACTCTACAGCGCTCGCGCTTTGCTTGCGTAGCGTCGCTGTGCCCAGCCTTTGCAATCATTCTGACCGACGCCGTCTCAATGGACACGTGCGTCCACTAGGTATATATTCCCACTAGGTATATATATATTTCGGCGAAAGCGTGCGGCCATTCCACTGACTACGCCATGTCTTTTTTTTTTCTTTTACACTCTCAGTGGGTAACACACAAACCGAATGTGTGCGTGTTTTCTTTTTTTTAATTTTTTTTACCGCAAATCGCAGCGAGAGGTGAGACTAATCTTCCTCCGTTCGCATACGTTAGTATTTTCTCGCGCTTTGCGCATCGCGCAAACGCGATCCGCGTTCCAGCGCTTACATTGACGGGCCCTTTGTAAATTGGAAAGTGTATTCCGTGGACGCCTGTGTCCATTGAGACGGCGTCGGTCAAAATGATTGCAAACGCTGGGCACAGCGACGCTAGAGTGTACTAGAATATTCTAGTACACTCTAGCGACGCTGCGCAAGCAAAGCGCGAGCGCTGTGGAGTCCGACGCGACCGGAGTCCGATTGCGCACCCCGGCGGCCACCTGGCTCCGTGCCAGAGCTCGGATGGATGGACGGACAGACGGACGGACAGACAGACGGACGGAAGCACGGACAGACGGACGCAAGGACGGACGGACAGACGGACGCACGGACAAACGGACGGACGCCGGACGGACACCGGACAGACGGACACCGGACGGACGTGAGCATGAGACATTATAGGCTTTCGCATAAGAATTACACCATCTCCCGCTAAAGGGAACCATGTGTAGATGCGAAGCACCGGGCGCTAACGCTTACACTGGCGGCGGCGTTGACGCTGGCGCTCATTGCGGCGTTGCGCAGGAGAGAAATCTAGGGAGGCGCAATCACGAAGTGATGGACCGGTGTTTCCTACTGGAACATGCCAATCGCTGCTAATGGGCAATGAGAGACAGAAGACTCGGACTGGACACAGAGACCCGCAGTCGGCTTTTAGTTAACGCGCACGCTGCGAATTTTTATCGTTCGACAACGCACAGGAGAAATCTCCCACCGGCACTACCTTGCAGGTCAAGATACAGTGCTTATATATACGGGGTGGCCAGTAAACGGTTGTGCAGCGTGAGCAGTCGTTTTTTTTTTTTTAATCAAGAAACTAGCAAGCAGACGCTGCCTGCGTCGCCGTTGAACGGTTGTGCAGCGCGAGCAGTCGGTTTTTTCAATCAAGAAACTCGCTAGCAGACGCTGCCTGCGTCGGCGTTGCGAGGAGAGGGGGGAGCGTAGGAGAGGAAAGAGGGGGGAGGGTACGCGCATGCGCAATGGGGGGTGTAAACGCCATGGGAGGGATGCCTAGAGGAGAGAGGGGGGAGCGTAGGAGAAGAGAGAGAGGGGGGTGAGGACGCGCATGCGCAGTGGTTGTGTGGTCGGCGCGGAGAGGGATGCCTAGAGGAGAGAGAGGGGGAGGGGACGCGCATGCGCAGTGGGGTGCGGACGCCGCTGGAGGGATGCCTAGAGGAGACAGATGGGGAAGCATAGGAGAGGAGAGAGGGGGGAGGGGACGCGCATGCGCAATGGGTGTGTAGACGCCGAGGGAGGGATGCCTAGAGGAGAGAGAGGGAAACTTCGCCATAAGATGCTTCACATCTATAAGCCGACTGCTCGCGCTGCACAACCGCGCACTGGCCACCCCGTATATATAGGCACTGGATCTTGACCTGAAATGTGGTGCCGGTAGGAGGTTTCTCCTGTGCGTTGTGGAACAATAAAAATTCGCAGCGTACGCGTTAACTAAAAGTGGACTGCGGGTCTCTGTGTCCAATCGGAGTCTTCTGTCTCTCATCGCCCATTTGCAGCGATTGGCATGTTCCAGCAGGAAACACCTGTCCATCACAGCGTTCTTTGCGGGAGGGGGGGTGGGGACTTAGCGCTACAGCTTTTGAATTTTTCTCTGGTTCAGAAAAAAAAAGAGTACCATTCAAAATGGCGCGCAATTTTCTCTTTTGCTGGCTTTGTAGAGATATCATTTCACCTCCTACTGATCATCTGTTTCTGTAAAATAGTGCAGCAACTCGAACGATACATGCATCAATACGCAATGCTCTCCGAAATGGGCACGTGCTTCGTGAATCGTAATTAGGTACAATGGTGCATAAAAATATTTTTCTTCATGTCATATACCTCCAAAAAACCATGCAGAGGCGCAGGTACATCAGCACTCGATTATTTCGACAGCTTAAAAATGACAACAAAATTGACAGAAATGCTAGGTATATGCAGTGAAGGGAGCTTTACCGATACAGATCCCACTCTAATGAAGGCTTATAAAAGGCGACGGTGCAAAATGCTGTTCTGCAGCTGGAACTGAGGTACGGACAATGTTTCTCTAAACAACTTGAGAAGTGTTCCTCTGTGCCACCTGTAACGGCTGTTTCATCCCAAATATCGCTTGATGTTAACGCGAGATGGTGCCTTCTGGGACAATGTTTTCCCACTTTTGAAAACTCTCTCGTGAGTCTGTGGGGCATACGTGTGACACTTTTTTGCAGTGAAATTCTGTGGCTTCATTTTGATGAAACTTGTTTTCTGCTCTTCCTTCGCGGATTATGTGTATAGTGCAGCAGTCGGTTTTATATCATCGTGTCAAAATTATAGTCGAACATTCACAGGGTAAATACGCGACGTTTGTCGAGTCAGTGTTACTAGCAGATCAGGTATTGACTTTTACTTGCCATTTCTTTATTATTACCTTAATTGTGTAGCAATGTAATGTGATAGTCGCATTGCAGATTTTTGCTATATCCATGTTTCTTTCGGATTGATTCCCATAAATTGAAAAAATCCCCGAGTTTCGTAGAAGAACGCTTCGGCACAAGTATTAAGAGAGAAGAAAGGGTAGAGAGTCAAAGGCAGGGATGTTAACCAGTCCAGGATAACCGGTTTGCTACCCTACACGTGGGAACGGGAAGGGGGAGATCAAAAGAGGGAGAGGAAAGAGTCGAAAGAGAGAGAAAGATAGCACATAATACAGCACACACACAAACACGCAGTCAGTCACAGTCCGTCACTTTGGCGCGGTACGCGACATCACTTTCACAGCCGCTTGTCCAAGTCCATTTAAAGTTTGTGAAATCGATGCCGGCAGGCTAAAGATTCATATATCACTATGAACGTCTTTAAATTACTTATAATACTATTAACATAGACCTGGGCTGCATGGAATGTTCGAACGCACAACAACTAGAAGGCTGCATCCTGGCCATTTGGTACGTTTCGATATTGTTTCTCATTTCTTTCATGGTTCGGAAGTCTGTTTAATACACGTGGCGTACGCTGGCTGCAGCCAGTCAGTGTTGCGAACGTTAAGCGGACGTAAGAGCAGCAGCATGCCCAATGCCAGGCTTTGTCCGCTCCTCATTAACGATAATTGACGGCCGCACGCAGGTTTCCCGATACCAGCGCAGCAGTTCCGAACACGACACGAAACACGAGAGGCATTCCTCTCTTCTACCTACACAGAATACTGCGGCACACAACACCGGAAGTTTCCAATAACATAGTTCCGCTTCTCCCGACATTTTAGTCTGCGTAATTAGTTTGTCACAATCGTAATCCTCCCGAGTTGAGGTAAAAAAAGCGGAGTCAGGAACGCCCACGAACGCACTCTTGTCCCTTCTTTGGCTGTGATAGTGCCTGTGGAATTGTTTTGCCGCGTCCGTCAGACGAGGATTTCGAAAGCTGGTTGCGAGTAAATCTACATTAATTAGTTTAGTGAGCATGTGTCACAGTTTCTCCTGTTCAACGTATTGTTTTCGAGGAGCGCAAACAATTTAGGATGTCCAATAGCCTTCGGATAAAGAAGATTGAAACGTTTCCAGGCAATCTGGAGCGAATTAATTTGGTAAAGCGTGAATTCAGGAGAATCCTTTCACGTAGTTTGTTTCTAGTCGAACCTATCTGACAATGACTACCGGCGTCGACGTGATTAGCATGAAAGCAACGAATCGACGCAACTACGAAAGAGCGCCGCCATTCTCTTCAGTCCTTCGTAGGCCTGCGTCATGGACACACTGAGCCGTGAAATGGAGAACTCGCGAGGTCTGCGCCGCACGCTTGCAGGCTATACAGGGTCTTTGATGAAATCCTCTGAAAATCCTTAAAAATCAGGGAAATGCAATAAAGTTCTTGTCACTGTCATGCGATGTTTGCTCGCTGCCTTCACAATTAATTTTTCTCTAGGAGCAGGCATTTTAAAATGGATAAGATGATCATGTAGGGCAGTAATTAACGAAATTAAATGAAACGCACTTTAAATTAGGAGTGATGGGTGGTAGGGCCGAATGGCAGAATTGAAGTACTTTATGCGAAGAATATATTGAAGCTTTTAAATTTCCGAACAGCGGCCTAGGGTAATCACTGTGGAGTAGTAAAATTCAACCAACCTCTACAGCGAAAACTAAACTGAAGTAAATATGAACGCACCTTGCAGACGGCCAGAATAACATCCCTGTTCTACACGATTCCAGAGGTCTTATGTCTTCCGCTTCAATAGCGTATCTGCGCGATGCTTGCTAAAATCGAAAGCATGGTCCATACACAACCAAACCAAAGTCAGTCGACGAATGATTTAACAACGATCACTCATCATGGACGTCTCAGAAGATTATCACAGCTGTGCTCTTCAACATTTCGGTTTCGATTTCGCCGGTGAATTTGCCCGACATTTATTACTTCGCGACAATTACTTGAGGCGATTTTTTTTGAAATCTTGAAGGTGCAATGGGTTCTTCGAATGTAGTGCTTCCAATCTCCCTTTTGACCCAAGCGCATATGTCCGCTAACTAAACATTAATTGACCCATTTACCATAATAACTGTTCTAAAACATGATTTCAACCATCTTGCCTGCCGCTGCAGAAAAATAATTGTAAAGATAACGAGCAAATATCACCTTTCCCTGTCTTTCGAAAATTTCAGACACATTTCTTGTACGTATAAAAACCCAGAAGTTAACGGGCGTTGACAGCTTCAAGGGTATAGAAAAATCCTTGGAATAACGGGTGTCGCTGGAACCAACGTTGCGACAATCTGGCTCGTCTTCTTCAGGAACACAACCTTGAGGTGCAGCCTTGAGGAAGTCAAATCCGCTTGTTGAATCTGCTCGAGCGACATCCACTCGAGTGACATTATGTGTTCACGAATTTTTCATCCGTGCATATTAAGACATGTCTGTCTGATTATACAGGGTGTCCCAGCTATCACGACGCACGATTAAAAAAAAGAAGAGGAACGCCGTTAGGCAAAGCATACCTAGTGCATATTGTTCCCAGTATACTGTAGTAACCGCTACTAATTTTCTCGTTAATGAGAGTTAATTAGCCATAATTATATTCATAACTCCAAAGGTACTCACCTAATTCTCAAAATGTCAATGAGGCAGATGTGGGCATGATAAAATGACATCTGTGTGTGTTACTTTCATCAACGTACTAAATGCGTGCTCATTTCTTCCTGTTAATAAAGAAAGCCCGCGAAATAAAAAAAAACACGTGACTGCGCTCCCACCCGCAAAAGAAAGCAGCGCCCTCAAAGAAGCTTACTGGAAGCAACCACTTTGCCTCTTTTTCGTTGCCAGAGACAGCGTTCCGCACATTGGGAAGGGTACAGGTCAGGCGCCAATAACATACGTCGCAATATTGCAGGGATTCCTTCCACTCAATTGTGCGTCACTCTCATATGCGTATCTGACGGCCAACGGTTCTCATTGGTAATGTGGCCGGCGCAGTGGTCTGGTTACAGCATCCCTGTGTGAGATCAAAGTGGTGCGTTTCTTCGGACGGGCAGTGGCAGATAGCGCATCCGTATTTTTTTCTTTCTGCATTTTTATTGCGATAGCAATTATATGGACACCGTCCGCTAGTTTTCGCCGTCGGCCTCGCCGTCATGTCCCGTATATGTATATGTATCTATATATTTATTAAAGCCACCAAGAAAAATGATTTAGAAAAATGTTTCCGACGCGCGGCATCGAACGAGGGACATCTACCTCTGCAGCGCGCGGCGCTAACCGCTGAGCCACGAAAGCGCACGTCCTTCAAGGTTCGAACGACGAGCTATTTACATACAGCGTGTTTTCAGCGTGTTTTCAGCATTACCATCGAGATGGCGCAAAAGGCGCGCTCGGCGGGGCAATTAGCTCGGCTCCCCGCTCGTCGCGACGCTGGCGTTCGCGTACTTTGCCCCGCGGGGGTAGACGCCCGTGGGGGTAGACACCCGGGCGCGCGCACGCTTATCTCGAGTTGGGGGAGAATTGGGCTTTTGCCTGAACGATTGCTTTGTAGTTACCGAACGCACGAAGGTCACTTCGCTCGTTGCAGTCCCCTCGTTTGCGAAAAGAGCACGCTTTTCAAACACAGCGAAGTAACAACTGTGACACTAGTTAGTTCGCGCTCGTCTGTACCTGTGAATACGTTTCGTGCGTCGTTTTTGTTCGAGCAGCGGGTTAAGTGTCGAGCTTTGAACGTTGTTAGTTCGGTCTCGTCCTGTTCGTGTTGTTTTCGTGCGTCATGTGTGCGTGAGCAGCGCGCTGCACATTTCGACCTGCTTGCCATTCGTCGCTTGACATTTCAATTTGTTGCTATCGCATTCATTGTTTCGACTTGTGGCGAAACTATGACTTTTTTCTTTGATACTGGCAACCTCTCAGTGAGCCTGTTTGACGGAGCTGCTTCCTGATGCGCGCAGCAGTATAGTCAGGAGTCACTTTTCAGATTTCGCGGGCTTTCTTCATTGACAAAAAAAAAAATTGAACGTTGAAAATTAGTACGTTGTTCAATGTAGCACAGACGATGTCATTTCAAAATGTCCACATCTGCATAATTGTCATTTAGATAATTAGGTCACTACATTTGGCGTTAAGAATAAAATAATGAATGATTAATTAATTCGCATTAACTAAAGATTAGTAGCAGCTACTGCAGTATACTGGGAACAATATGCACTAGGTCTGCTTGTCTTAACGCCGTTCGTGCTTTTTTTTTTGAAATCGTGCTGCGTGATAGCTGGGGCACCCTGCATATTCGTCCATCAGTTTGCGGCGCTATACTATAGGGTGAAGTATGCTAGTGGCACAACCCTTAAAGTGGTAAGCAGCGCCAAAAGACGGTACCACAAGAAGAAGAACGACACAGGAAAAGCCTTGACTTGTCCTGCGTGGTTCTTCTTATTGTGGTACTGTATTTCTGCAGCTTTTACCGTTATTATCAACCAATTTGCCGAGTTTTGTATGCTCTTACAGTTAAAGATACCGAAAAACAGGCTTAAAAGTATACGCCTACATGAGAGGAATCGCATGAAGAAACTGTCATATTAGAATAATCACGTTATTAATCTATCTGAAAGTGCAATTCAATTGAACATTTTTCACAAGCTCTAACGTGTCTCCATAATTGCGGCGTTGAGAATGTGAAAACAAATGCACAGGCCGTGTTCACAACTGGGAATAGCGGCGGGACTGTGAATACCTATGCAAAGGAAACTGACCGTTCGTCAGACATTTATCACTACTTGAAAATTGAGCTATTTAAAAGAAAGCTGTTGCCAGTGAGCAAGCAGGAGTGAGTCATGAGCAATAACCAGAAATTGAATGTATAAAGTTACGCAGTGGTCTATTTTGCTACGAAAAACCTAGCAGAAAAAAAAAAGCTGACTGACATGCAAAAAAGCCTACAAGAAGAATGAAATAATGAGGATTTACGGTGTATACTTATTAAGGCGAAAGCCTTTAATGTCTCATGCTCACGTCCGTCCGGCGTCCGTCCGTCCGGTGTCCGTCCGTCCGGTGTACGTCCGGCGTCCGTCCATCCGGATGTCCGTCTGTCCGTCCGTCCGTCCGGATGTCCGTCTGTCCGTCCGTCCGGATGTCCGTCCGGATGTCCGTCTGTCCGTCCGTCGGTCTTTCCGTCCGTCTTTCCGTCCATCTTTCCGTCAGTGGAATGGCCACACGCTTTCGCCGAACACACTTTGGAATGTACAAAGTGTCCTTCAATTTTTTTTTTAATTGCACCCTCACTTTTAGAACGGTTCCTTTCGTTTAACCCTTTGTGCGGCAGTGGGACACATACGTCCCACTTTTCCGTCTACAGAAAAAAATTTCTCCCACATCGGCCGTTTCAATTAGCGCAACATTAAGTCACTCATATCTTACCTAAGTCATCGTAATCTCGAAAAAAAATCTTTTACCACGCTTTCGAAGGGCGGATGTAGTGTTACAATAGCGTTGAATTTCGGTCAATTTTTTATGATCGCTTCTGAATTTTCCTCTTTTTGAGATACATAGAACCTACCAATCAAAATGCTGGATAATATCCTCCTTTTCTGGTTTTTGAGAGAGACTATCTTAGCTTCCAGTCATCACATGTTTTTGTAAATTTGCGAAATAACTTGACCAATAAATGCATCGGAACAATCCCCTTCAAAATTATCCTGCTAAACGGATATTAATGCGTGGAAATATTTTTCTCGATATTATATACCTCTTGAAATGTAGCCACATGTTCAGGGATAACATCTGTACTCGAAAATTTCAACAGCAAAAGCTAGGACAGCCAAATGGACAAAAAAAAGTGGTCGATGCATGCGGTGAAGTAAGCTTTACAGGGACATACCACAGCGCTTTGAAGGCTCAAGAGACGCAACTGCAGCCGGCGTTCTCCTGCTCAAATGAGGTCCGCACAACTTTTCTCTTCACAACTTTAGAAGTGATACTCCGTGCCACTTGCTTCGGCCGTTTCATCCCGAAATTCCAGTTGATGCAATCGCGAGATGGTGCCTTCATGAGGCAGTGGGACAGTGTTTTCCCACTTTTTTGAAAACACTCTCATGAGGCAGTGGGACATATATGTCCCACTTTTTTTTCAGTAAACTACTGGCTTCATTTTGATGAAATTTGTTTCATACTATTTCTTTCTAGTTTATATCAATAAAGCACAGCCGGTTTTCATATTACCATGTCAAAAATATAGGACGACCGACAAAGGGTTAAGGGCGAATAAAATGGGCTAAAGCTGTCCTTGCTTTTAATTCCAGAAGCTAAACATGCGTATTTTGATGTTAGTGAAGTTGTAAGTGTTTCTTCGTTATTTCTTGTGGCCGCGCCATTCACTCGAACGCATAATTAGTTTAATCTTTGCTTCAACAGAAATCAAGTATATTGTTGCTAGGCATTGTGCATGAGCCCGCCGTTGCAGACGAATTGGTGAAGAAGAAGCTGAAGTGCTGCGCGAGATGCTGGCAGCCATTCGGTGGTACAGCTACTTGTAAATATAGCAAAATATACTCGTTTCTCAGAAGCTCAGAACTTTTGGATCAACACAGGGCCGTCCAGAGGGCCCACGACGCGGCGATGAGGCTCGGCCTACCCGTCCCGACGTGGGAGCGGCCCGCTTCTCTACCGCCTTGAGCTGTAGTGCTCCTCACGACCTTTATAAAGTTCTGTCTGTCTGTCTGTCTGTCTGTGTGTCTGTTTGTCTGTCTGTCTGTCTGTCTCCCGTGAACTCGTGATCCCCGTGACAATATCCAATGCTACGTAAATCTTCTGGACGTTCAGGTGAGCAATGTAGGAGCGTAATTTATTGCTTTTTTGAGAGGTACTAAATTCGCAAAAACGTAGAACTATATCTTCATATACAGGCGTCTTCTTTTAAACCTTATTTTACTACTTTCAAAACTTAACTTTAACATTCATGTGGTCATCGAAATAAAGTCTCGAATCATCTTGTCTTTTTTCGAAGTGAGAGTTAACGCAGCAAAAAAAAAAAAAAAAGAGTGACAAGCGATAATCGGCGAATTTCGTTGCACGTAGCAATCAATCAGGAGAAAGGTGGCAGTGGTGCGGATGTCATACTTGGGCAACTAGAAGCACAGGCATTTTTCTTGAGCGACTAAAGCGATATAGTTTCCTAGCGCAAGCGACTACTTGTATCCTTAGCGCGCACAATTATACACGCAACAATTTTCCGACAAAAAGCTGACACGAGTGGCGGTTATTGCCGGGCATGGAACAAATGGGCTGTTTTTACCATAAAGATGAAACCACATAGCGAGATTGCAGGAGCGATTAACGCGTAGCTGGTGGGACACGTCCCCCTTTTTAACGCGCATCCAGCAGGATACGCGAAGAAATCCCACAACCAGCGCGTGACTACTCTGAGATTGTTTGGTAGTAGAAAAGATACCTCGCGTGACCTTTTGCATAGCCTAGTTTCATCTGATGCCACCAGATGGCACTACCTTCTGCTCATCTCGGCGGAGCTGCTTCTCTGCGGATGCCGCGCGCGCATTCGATAAATCGGCGCGCCACACTAAGCGTACCTTCGCACTTCATGCACACATTTCGCAGCTGTAGAGCTTTTAAAATTAAGTGACAAAGCAACGTTCACGGAGACCTGATCGCGGACGTGGAAGAGCGGCCGGTCCTGTGGAGGATATGCGAGTGCATCGAGAAGAACTCCATATTTCGCATAAAATCGTATGACATATTCATCGATTTATTATTATCATCAAATCACCAGCCTTGCTACGCCCACTGCAGGGCAAATGCCTCTCCCATGTTCCGCCCATCAACCTGGTTCTGTGTTTGCTGCTACTTTGTTGTACGCGCAAACGTCTTAATCTCATCTGCACACCTAACTTCCTGTCTCCACTTCGCGCGTTTGCCTTCTCTTGGAATCCCTTGAACAGCAGCGGTTATCCTGCCTACGGGCTACGTGCCCAGCCCATGTCCATTTCTTCTTCCTGATTTCAACTCGGATGTCCTTAACACCCGTTTGTTCCCTGACCCACTCTGCTCTCTTCCTGTCTCTTAAGGTTACACCTATATTTTTCCTTTCCATCGCTAGCTGCGTCGTCCTCAGTTTAAGTTGAACCCTCTTTGTAAGTCTCCAGGTTTCTGCTCCGTAGGTAAGTACCGGTAAGATGCAGATGTTATATACCTTCCTATTGCGGGTTTACTGGTAAACTACCATTCATGATTTCAGAAGGCTTGCCGGATGTGCTCCATCCCATTGTTATTCTTCATGTTATTTCACTTTCATGGTTGCGCTCCGCGGTTATTACCTGTCCTTAGTAAAGGTATTTCTTTACAACTTCCAGTGTATCGCGACCTATCGGAAAGCGCTGTTTTCTGCCGAGACTATTGCACATTACTTTAGTTTTATTAATATAAATTTTCAGACCTACTATTCTGTTTTACTTGTCCAATTTACCTATCATGTGTTGCATTTCGTATCCTTGGTTACTCATAAATGTCATGTCATCAGTGAATCACACGTTACTAAGGTACTCTCCATTAACTCTTATCCCCAATTCTTCCCAATCTAGGGCCCCCCAAAACCTCCTGTAAACACGCGGTGAATAGCATTGGGGAGATCTTGTCTCCTTGCCTTACGCCCTTCTTCATTGGGATTGTGTCGCTTTCTTTGTCGACAACTATGGGGGGCTCTGAATCCGCCACCATAGTTCTCTATAAAAAAAGCGCCAGTTTTGTTATAGTATTCTGTAATTTCTACAGTAAATATTTGCGCGGAAACACCGATGATAGTTCGTGTCGTTGAGAGTTATGATGCCGGGCAACACGCAAAACACGTCGCAGACACACCGTGCATTTTGTTTGTACATTCTGCTGCGCGCCACCGTGCCCTGGATAACATTGCAACAACGCAGAGCGAGCTCTTGGTTCGAGCCAGAGAACGCACGTCCGAGCCTTACGTGCAGCCGATCGCCTGAGCAATCGGAGGCCCAAAAAGAAAACACGTTACCGCGTCTTGTGCTGCAAACAGGAGAGGCGCGGGTCTCGCGCTGACCAGATGTCGGTCGCGCACCGATGCCAGAGTGGGAGCTCCTCAGAACGCTCAGAGTTGGAGAGTGGTGCTCTGAAAGAACCAGCGGAACGTATTAAGAGAGCTTGGTTTCAATAAGCCGAAGGTGACGCGCGTCTCCAGAGCGATCACGACAGCTCCAACACGACCTGTCGAATGCACAGTTTGTGTGCGGGCGCCCTCACGTCGGTATGTCAACGCGGGGCGAAAGGACGGACGTGAAAATTTTTATAATCCCCGAAAGGGCAGTGTTCGGTGCTGGAGGGATGGGAGGAGTCTACTCGGCTTAGCTATTCGCTGTACTTTTGGCCCCGTTCAGGATCTGGTCCTGTACTTCGGGCACCGAGGAGCAGATGGCAACCTCCTACGTTCCCCGCGTGTCGCGTTTCTCAATGGCGAAAAATGCGCAACGCGATTACAGCCTAATAGTTGACTAAAAAAAGCAATACTATACGCCTATAATTTGGAAGTCACATTTTGCGAGGGTGTCAAGGCCCACGCAATGTGACTTAACATTTACGCATGTTATTATACACTTTTGGCACCGGACGTCAGCCTGAGTATGTGCTGATATTGAGAGCCGGATTTAAAACCGTCTCGTTTCGGCTCCCGCACGTGAGCCTTGTTCACAATGTAAGGGTGCTTGTACACCTTCTGGTTGTGTTCATCGGATTGTGAACAAAGCTCCCGTGCGGGAGCCGGAACGTCTTCACTTTTTTTGTGAATATTCGTGGTCGGTGTCCATTTTAATTGTCATCGAAGGTATGAGCTGCACAGAGTTTTCAAAGACGAAGCATAAACTGACTTGCCGTTATACAGGATATTAATATATCACTGCACTTTCACTCTGTCGCTCGTTTTGCTGTCATTAGGTTGTGTTATTCTAGCGTTTTGATGAACTAGCCACCTCGACTGCTTTCTCGATGCTAAAAAGGAATGGCGCTAAGATACTGCAAATATTAGCATTGGTCGCATACATTTCATTCTCCGGGACTCGGACATCATTCAAACAGTTAGTAATGTGTAATGGCATGCCGACTCCACATGCATTGCATAAATTAATATTTTGTTCTCACTACATGTCAGCTAATCAGCGCTGCCACGGAAGCACGGTATGAAGTACATGGGTTATCTATTCAGGTAAAAAATGACCTCATTAGCTCGTTCGGGAGCGAGATATCCGAGTAGAAAAAAGCATAATAAGCGGGGACTCGTATGGCGGAATTAGGGAAAACGAGACATCTTCTGCGCGAGGTCGCTGCTACCATTGCGGAAATGGAAGAAGACCCGAAGCATTTACTGGTTATGCTCCATTACGTCTTATGAGGCACAACGCGGACAGCGTATTAGGAAGCCCGCCTGTCCTTAGCCGTCGCCGACCGGCGACCGCATCGGATCGCTTCCATCAAGGCTCACGTCACCAGCTATGCCTTATGCGGTGCAGCGCCATCATCAACGTAGCGGTAATCACTGTCACTTTCTTCTTACTCCCTGGCATTGCGTTCATGCGAATTAGCCGCAATCTTCCTGTACCTCCTCATTACTTCTACGAACTTTGCTTTTTTTATTAGGTCGCTATGTATTCTTGTCGACAAGCGTGTTCCTTTCGACTACGATGCACACATGCCGCATGGAATCTTTCGAACTTGTCGAATGACAACTCAATGCTTGGGTGTTTTTTTCAATGAGGCTACAATACTGTCTTGCCACCTCAGGCTCTTCAATCCACCGGATAAAAACAAGAAATCTCTTGCAACGCACTTCCACCAGAGCTACATGAGGTAAAGAACTGATTAGGAAATAGATGCCCAGCTTCAGATGATTTCTGGAATAGACCAGGCATGAACATGCCGGAGTATTTGTTCCCGTATGTCTCATGTAGGTGCTTCATGCTTCTTTGAGTCCGTTAAGTTATGCTCGCGCTTTCCATCAAATGCACATATCACGGGTAGGTCAGTGTACAAGGCATTCTCCCACCATTCCAGTCACAACATAAAAGTTAGCGGTACGAAGTTATTTCCGCAATTTACCAAAAGCTGCTCGATTCCATCTCTGGCGCTCTATAGGAGGGTTGCAAGTGATGTCATCCGCTTGGGGCGCTAGCGGCGTCCGCCGCCATCTCTGTGGTCCGTAGTGGCGCAGATGTTCTATGGTGGCGCGCTTCATCAGTTCTGTCGAAACCGGTGAGCGGCGACGAGAGGCTGCGTACGTGACGCTGCAGTGTGTACAGGTAGAATGCGGTTGAGTGCCTACGCGGAAACCACATAGATGGACGCGCTGTCGTTCCGACGCTGGCGCCATCTCGGGTGCCCCGCCCCCGTGCAACACCTCTGTAGTGCTGAGTCCATATAACCGAATTTTTTCAGAGGCGAACGCCTAGCCAGAAGAAAAATAAATGCTTTTTTAGGTGGTTCGGCTTCGAAACGCTTGGCGTGTTTTCCACAATGGCATGTTAGAGCGTTCTCACAGCACTGACGCATCGCCATCGGTTTCACCTCGTGAATACACCATCAAGGTGCGGGGTCTGCTCTATAAAACACCGGTATCGCCTTATTGACCGCTGTTATACTGTTCTTCCTACTCCTCCCACTCCTGATCTATATAAAATAGTTTACAACCGATCGACCCCGTAGGTGCCACATCATCCAACGTAATGTTCACCCACTCCACCTATTGTTCAAGCACTTCACGCAGTTAAACCGGCATGACTTTTTTTTTTAATAATCTTTTTTTTCCATGCCTTGCTTGCCGCTTACGTTGCGCACAGTACGCTCATTGAGGGTTTGGTTTCGGGTGTTACACGTCTTTTTTTGCTCAACATTGCAGCTGAGGGTGATCTCTGTATCATTCTGAAAGATGCAATATGGCAAGTTAACTGGCTGCTTTAAGAATGCAAAGACAACACAGTTGAAGGTTAAATTGGCCCGCTATTTAAGAAACTAAAACGTTTCGACGTTTCAACAACATTTGCATTCTCCGAAGGCATGTTCATCTTTTCTTATGTTTCAGCGCAAGGAGACACGAACGCGAGAAAGAAGGCACGAGGACACGGGCGCTGCGATGCCTACGAATGCGATGCTTTGCGTCCCATGGCGTAATAGGCGCCCAGGGAAACAGTGTTCAGCGGAAACTGTAGCTGTAATTTGTACGAGCTGCAAGCTTCAGCTTTCTTTCTTTTTTTTTTTTCCTTCCTCTGTTAACCGCTATCCGATGCTCAAGCTCGGATGCTGCTTTCCAGAGCCCATGTTGTGCAGATACTGGCCAGAAATTCACACCAAAGTGAATTCGTTAATATTACAACAGCTGCGCCCGCTATTTCTCTATTTTCTTGCTGTTACCAGGCTCGTTTCAATTACCTTGGGAATTCTCGCGCTTGCTAAAGAGCACAATCTATCGAATGAATTTTTTATCCTGCTAAACGAACGAATACCGAAAAGGCTAGAGCTTTCCGAGAAACATGGCAGAGCTGAAAAACTTTTATTGCTGCCCGGAAGGGACGTTTCCTTTCAACTTGAGCCTTTTTCTCGGCGCGGGAATTTTCCCTGTGCTCCCCAGGCAAGAGTAACGTTAATTTTACACGGAATGCGTTAGTGACTTTCTCGCTGCTGTTCTGCAAAGCGTTAATGAGTGCCACGTTTCGGCATCATCTATTCCATTCGCGCAAGAGCCGAAATTGCTGTGCCTGCTCATCGTTATATTTTATATAACCAACGACTTCCAATGAGATCGCTCGTAATTCCCTTTTTTTTTTTGCCTTGAGATACGCAAGCACTGTGTTACTGTTTTGTATATTTACTGGCTGCTAGGTTTACACCTTTAATCATGGCAACTGCAATTATGCGTCCGTCTATTTCACGGTACAGGCTGCCTTGTCTGCAGCAGCAAATGAAACATCTTCGCCTCTTCTTAATGAGAAGTGCGATGCAGTGCGCACAGGCACTACAAGAATAATACCACCGCTGAACCATATTCGATTATCGACGTGCAGCTCAGCGGCACATTATGAAGAAAAGTGGAGCTAGTTGGTATGAATGTATATTTGAATAGCGCAAATAAGACACAGAGACACAGGCGAGTAAGTCGATACAAGCGCTTTGGGGAGATAAATGATTAATGAGATTGGGAGATAAATGCATAAGCCACCCATGTTTATCCCTGTCTGATAAGGAACTTGGTTTGCTGGTCTCAGGGCAGTAAAATGGTAAGTTGAAATGCTGATTACGTTTTTGCTGTTGGATGGAGTCATTGCTCAAGACCAGTTGTACGTATATATGTTGTCGTTACGAAAATATAAACGTCACTTGAATAACGCCTGTACCATCTTATTCGCCTGTATCTCTGTGTCTTATTTGCGCTATTCAAATATACAATATGATGAGTGAGTGGAAAAATAAATCACTGATTATTTCGCCCTATATGCAACCTCAGTGCATTATAATCATCTGGAAATACCTTTAGTTATCTTCCATCACATTGATATCCACTACTACAGCCAATATCAAGTAGCCGTGCCAGAATGACGGCCACTGAAGAGCTAGATACTCGCCAAAAAGCATTGAATGAGTGAATCCCTGTGTCGATGTCGGGTATCCTGAATATTGTAACAAAAGGCTTCACGTATGGGGCGATATTTTGCCAGCGTTAGGCTGAACCAACCACCGCTATATATGATTGGCTCAAAAATTTTTATCTTTCTCATCAGTTGCACTTCCACACCTCCCTCCGAAATCTTTCTGTGCCCAACGCAGTTTCGCGAGGCCTCCAGGATAGGGGACATTTGCAAGGTTTCTGCTCCTCACCTGGCATTTCCCGGCCTTTATGATCGGCCCGCAACTGACAAAGCGAACACGTCACATGATGACGTCGTCATGTGACATCATCATGGTTCCACAAATTGTGGCAGCCTGTGACGTTCTGGTGAAGTCATATGGAGGTATGAACACGTGATTATTTCCATCACTCCTGTTGTCGGCCACCGACGTCGGCGGCCAATTTTCGCGTTTGATAAGTCATCTAAGGCTTTCGCAATACTATGTATTATGGGATATCTGAGGTCGTGTACGCAGCTATCGATGCTACGCGTGCACTTTGGCTCTAAAGCCGTTCTGCAAAAGGAGACGGAGGTATGCCGGTCTGTCAATGTCACCGATGTCAGGTAAAGTTAACGTGTGCTACTGAATGGAAACCGTGGTCAACTCATCTCGGTCCACATACATTCTAGAACGAACAAACAACACAACATACCCGCATGTGGTAGAATGAGCCGTCCAACTTCGCGTCGAAGCCGTAGTGCTTCACCTCTAAATTGCCTCAGTTTGGCATTACTCTCATTACCGAAAAGTATTTATCCCGTTGCTTGAGGTTACCACGTTGGCTGTCATAGCATTCACCACTATGCTTTATTTTTATTTTTCTTTGCCATCACTTGTTGGCACTGAAAACTTGGGTCTTCTTTAGGGAGCGCCATGGCTGACAGGTTTGGGAATTAACGGGCTACGTGGCATTGTCTTCATATCTCAGACTTTAGTTCAGGGCAGATGACACGAAAAGTGAGCTAGATATTTGGTTAAAATAATATTATATTCAAGGCCGATGAAAACGGCTGCTTAAAAATTTGCCAACACTACCTTCAGTGGAACTGAACACTGCGAGAATGAATTAAGGAAATAACAGCGCACACAAACGCAGAAATGAAGTATCGTTTCGAGCATGTCAAATGAAAAGGATGAACACATAAATTTATAGATATAATGAGTGCCCATTTCTGTTCCTGCTTTTATAAACTGGAACATGCAGCCCCTTTTTCGGCATGTAAGCTCAACCGCTGAATATTTAACACTAATGAAATATGGAGAGATTTGACAATAACATTCAGGTTAAAAAAAACAAACAAACTTGGAGGACGCATCGCCTTCTATATTTTCCTAGCCTAACTTAGGATCTCGGTGCATGCCTCAACCGTGCCGTAAAGAAACGAATCACTGTGCGCGTAACATTGGCTGTCTCAAACAAATGTGAATTTCTCACATGAAGTAGAGTTGTTAATTGCCCACTACGCCTTAATTCTTACTATACCGAATCAGCGAAGGGCTCACTACGCGTCCGTAGGACAACACACGAACCTACGCAGCTGCTCCCTTTCTTGATGATTTTGTAGCAGATGATGATTAAGTATGTCTGAGTGTTTGGTAATGGGTGGGCCTGTGAAACACCCACTCGTTGCGCAATTCACATGTTTTGTCGCCTTGCGTGATTCTCCGCTCCTGTCACGCAAAATAACATGCGTTTAGGAGACTCTTACACCACGTGACATTCGTATAGTGTTTTTTTTTTTCTTCTGAGGCTGATCCTTGCATGAGACATCTGCTTGCCACGCAGACGGCCTGGTTTCGAATTTCACTCGGACTGAAATTTTTTATTTTCTTTGCATCTTTCTGGATTTTTCGGTCACAGGCAAGATGATGATTTTTCGCTCACAACCAACGAAGCCGACACCGACGCCGACGTCAGAATTTCTGCGAAACGAGCCATTTAACGCTATCGCGTTCGAAGCGCCTACCGCGGCACGACGAGTTGGAATGCCTGTCACTAACCAGTCACGTTATGAATTCCTAAGGCCTTTAGTAGCGAAGACTGGCTTTTTCAGTGTCGGCGCTGGCTGCTTGTGATTCAGGGTTAGTGGAGGCTTATATATTAATCAAGTGTTTTTCTGCAAGTTGATCTAACTAATGCGCTGAGAAGCATTTACACATTTTCGCTACTTTGCAGAATATAAAGTTACAACGGTACATGCTTACAATGAAAACTGTCGTTTTCTGGAAAACGACTCCTTTTAGGATCCTTACTGTGGCTTTTACAAGTTTGTGAGCACGTGCAATAACAAGCTTTTGTGTAATAGGAAACACCTGAAGTAAGCGCCGTATGCAAATGTTCCGTCGTATCTAACTTATTTTCTTCTTCATCTTACAAACGGACATTTACACATGAATTTCGTATGGATCCGAGACGGCGGCGGGAAAAGCTGTCCTCTCCTTGAACATCTATAACAACCCATCTACGATCCAGACTGCGGCTAAGCCAAGTTACATTGACGTGTCAAACGGCGCTAGCCATGGCCACAATCGATACAAACGAGGTTGCCATGCAAATGCCACTTGGAATTCCCGACAACCATAAATAATTCATTAAAGCCATCTACGACCGTATTACGTTATTCATAGTATATGTAACTGGCAACTTTCAGTTGAAAATACAACAGAACAGATGCCTGTGGAAACCATACAGACTTGCACACCTACGCGTCGTTTCATTTCCGTCTGCCGCACGCTTCTCGAACATTAACTCCCTGTATCCAGGACTGCGGCGTTAGACAGACTAGTTTCAACCCTCCATTAGAGAACGCAGGAGTGAAGGGGTGCGCGGCGAGCACGCCATCATACCTGTTTCTGACATCTCCAGTCGGTCGCTTGAATTGCACGCACGGAAAGCTTTCGCACGCTCCGCTGTGAGACAGAAACAGTGTTTCGGCACTTGCTGCGCTAATAGAAATTGTAGACATCGCATTGTTTGGGATGTGACAAAAGTAGTGACAGCATTGTTCGAGAAATCTTATTGACATTGGTTGCCGTGGTCGCACAACCATTAGTACACTAAAATCTCGTTAATTTGAACTCGAAGGGTACTACAAAATTGTTCGAATTAAGCGGAGTTCGAATTAGCGGGCAGGCGCTAGAATGAACCGACATCGCGCCACACTGTACGGGGAGAACCCAGAGAAGCCACCTCTGGACTCGTTCTCGCTAATTAGGCGATACTGCACGTTTGTTGCCGGTAAATTCGTAAATTAAGTTCATGCTCTAACAGCGAACAGAATTTATTGATCAGTCAGTGATACGCCAGAAAGAAGCAGTGACTTACATTCACATGAGCAGTGAGCTTTAATGCCAAATTATACGAAGTTATTTGTGCTCCAAAACGCGTTTATTTACATGGCAAAGTTAACGCAATCAAAATTTAAAGTCTTTCTTACTTATTTATTTAGAACAATATTGAAATTGTCCAAGGGGACACGGCTAAAGGCAAACATTGCCTGACAGGGCCGTGCCACCCATACAGCAGTAGCAACAGACAGACGACATTTACAACCATAAAAGCAGACACGGAAATCAACCACTACACTTGTTTTGCACAGATTAAAGTAATGAGTAATTTTGGCGATCATTCTGGGCCGATTTGTGATCCTTCTGAGCCGATTCCGGTGAGAAGGGACGAAAGCCAGGAGACTCCCACTTCGAATTAACCGTTGTATATACCGACGCGTTCGATTTATAAAAAAAAGAAATACATAAGGCTGTGCCGATACCAGTTTGTATTAACTGTAACTTCGAATTAACCGAGTTCGAATTAACGAGATTTTACTGTATTAGGCTTTGCCATGAAACTTTATATTCTCCCGCTTGAGTGCCTAAGTGAAACTACAACTTCATGGACAAAATGGGCTGGTTGGACCAGCCCGAATAAACCAAAGAAAACCTGTGAATGGGAACTAGACGTCGTAAGCCTAGCCTTTTAGGTAGTGCATGCCTGTGAATATACTCGGCTGCATAATGCGCTCATTAGCCAGTATTCAACACATTTGTCAGCCAGTAACATCTTGCGGAGTTAATGTCAAGCATAAGTGACAAGCGTTTAAAAATTTCGCTCCCACGTCTCGACGTTCCTTTGAGGCATTTGGGCAACTTTCCCCTTGCAGTGATAAAACAATGGGAACAGTATTAAGGTGAACCGCGAACAAATGAAAACAATGAGTGCTTATCATTCTCATTCATATATTTCGCGGCTGTACCACGATTATGAAAAAAATTGGACACTTTGTACATTCCAAATTGTGTTGGGCGAAAGCGTCTGGCCATTCCACTGTCTATGCCATGACTTTTTTCTTTTACACTCTCAGTGGGATAACACACAAACCGAATGTGTGCGTGTTTTCGTTTTTAATTTTTTTACCTCGCATCGCAGCGAGACGCGACACTAATCTTCCTCCGTTCGCATGCGTTAGTATTTTCTCGCGCTTTGCGGATCGTGCAAACGCCATCCGCGTTCCAGCGCTTAAAGTGACGGACCGTTTGTAAATTCGAAAGTGTATTCCGTGAACGCCTGTGTCCATTGAGACGGCGTCGGTCAGAATGATTGCAAACACTGGGCACAGCGACGCTACGCAAGCAAAGCGCGAGCGCTGTAGAGTCCGACGCGAGTCACGCGACCGGCGTCCGTTTGCGCATCCCCGCGGACACCTGGCTCCGTGCCAGAGCTCCGATGGACGGACGGACATGGACGGATGGACGGACGGACGGACGGACGGACGAACGGACAGACGAACGGACAGACAGACAGACGGACGGACGGATGGACGGACGGACGGACAGACGGACGGACAGACAGACAGACAGACAGACAGACAGACAGACAGACGGACGGACGCACGCACAGACAGACAGACGGACGGACGGACGGACAGACAGAAGGACGGGCACCGGACGGACGTGAGCATGAGACATTAAAGGCTTTCGCCTTAAAAATTCCACCCCAATACGAGTGGATTATCGAGGTGAGACCCATTGGGTGTTTAGTCCGCGGCACGTGGCAGATGAGCCACCTGTGAATTAAGGGCAGAGCGGTTCGGTCATTGCTGCAGCCATAGGCATACTTCCCGGCGGAATGAGCGTGGCATGAGGAGGGAGGAGTTGCTTGCCGCCCCACCCATGCTGTGCCAAAAGTTAAGAGGCTAAGCTCCTTGCCCCTCCTCCCCTCGTCCTTTCAGATAGGGCAATTTCTGCAACACATTGCAAATCCAGCCATTGAAGCAACGTTTACTATCAACACCGCAGTAGCGGAAATATCTACTGAAGCTTTATAGCGTGTCTATAACATGCTTCTGGAGTAAACATTGTCCCCCGAGCTCGACCACGTGATAGGTTCGCTGCTGTGCGGGCCGCCTATGCGACGCTCTCGTACCTTGTGCTGCAGCATTGCAGAGGAGACTTCTGCTGAGCGACGCCCTAAACCATAATAGCATTTCGTACAATTTTGATTCTGCTCTATCTGATATGAAGCTTGAATCACCACGGACTCAAAAACGGGTGGATGCAAGCGAAATTTTTATGAAGATATTGATCCAGCGCTCTAGCCGAGTGAGGACCACTTTTCTTTAACACGAAATTGTTTTACGCCTGGGTCCACCAACACTTTAGTGCCGTATTTCCGTCATGGATATGACGCTGATAAAATGGACGCCGCCAAAATAGTCACAGTTTCGCCGCAAGGGCGAAGCAATGAATCCGATAGCAACAAATTGGCATTTCAGGTGAAGAACGGCCAGCAGATCGAAACTTGGAACGCACTGCTCAAGCGCGAAGTACGCACGAAACATACGCACAGGTATAAACAGGACGAGCGCGAACTAACAAGTGTCACAGTTGTTACTTCCCTGTGTTGGAACAGCGGGCTTCTTTCGGAAACGGGGCTCTGCAGTGAGCGAAGTGACCTTTGTGCGCTCTGTAACCTAAACGCAACCTTCCCGGTGAAAGCACACGACGTAAAACTGCCCCCCTTCCCCCCACCCCAAGATAAGCGCGCGCCTGCACCTGGGCAAAGGCGACTACGCCCTCCAGGCCAAAGTGAAATTCGGGGTGTGGGAGAGCCAACGCGTCGCAACGAGTGGGGCGCCGAGCGCGCACTTTGAGCCATCTCGCTGGTTTGCTGGCAAGGCAGAGAACACGCTGATATTCCCCTCGAGATCTGCGTACCGCCAGCGGCGAATGGTGTGTATAAATAGCTCGCCGTTAGTATGCTGTAGCATGTGTGCTGTAGAGGTCGGCCGTTCGATTCCGCTCGTCGGAAAATATTTTTCTGCATCCCCGGAAACGCAAGGGACTTCCGTGCCACTCGAAATAGCTCGAGTACTTCGCGTACATCCCCTTCCACGCAACATGCACCCTGAGCGCACCACCGGTCGCCGGCGGGCACGGGTGAGGTACCTGAATCGCACTCTCATTATCATTGCAACTATGCTCGAACATAGTTGCAATAATAAGAAACGACAGAACTGTAAGCGAAACTTCCCCCGCCGGGAAAAAAAGAAGATAAAGAAAGGTATTTTTTCTTTTCTTTATACATTTTCTCACTTTCTTTCCTTCCTTACCTTTCTATTCCTCCTTACCCCTTCCCCGGTGCAGGGTAACAAAGCAAAAATTTTCTTCAGGTTAACCTCCCTGCTTTTCACTTAACCTTTCTCTCTCTCTCTCTCTAACCCGCCGGGAATCAAACCTCCGGCTCTTTGGCCCGCGACGATAAGCGCCTGGTGCTCTACCGACTGAGCTATCGAGGCAGACGCAAGGCTTCATACAAACGCACCTTATATCTCTCACACATTCTCTCTCGCGCAGTTATCTCTGTTGGCGACTGGTGCGGTGCCGCCGTCTGTGAGCGGTGGCGAGAAGTAATGCGGCATGACACTTACAAGCACCGATAGAGAAGATTCGTCGATGACGCAGTTAAAAAATGGCGTCCGAGATTGCGAGCCGGCGAGCAATCTCGGAGGTCATGGTCATGGTTATAGCGTCTCGATAGCAGCAAAATATACGGGCTGTGCTATCATCGGAGATGATGAAAACATTTTTATTTTTATTTAAAAAAGTAAAGAAAACGGGGAGGGTCCCTATCCGGGACACCTATGACAACCTCTGCGACAGCCCGGGCCCGCTGAACGAGCGCCCGAAGGGCGCGTTCGCGAAGGGTGCCTTCCACTGCTCTGAGGTACGGGTTGACCGAAGGATTGGTGGGAGGGGAGGGAAGTAGGCAGCGGTGCACTCGACGGTGACGTGGAAGGTTGTGGGGGTAGCGCCACATCCTGGACAGGTGTCGGTGTAGCGAGTAGGGTATATGTTATGCATGAAGTGCAGATTTGGGAAAGTTCGGGTCTGCAGCCGGCGAAGCGCGACAGCCTCCTCTCGTGTGAAGGACTCTGGTGGGAGTTGGTATTGCTGTCGTTGGCGTTTGTAATGCTGTGTGACGTCGTGGTATGTGAGAAGTGGGGAACCTAGCTCTGTGTTGGCCGCCTCACTGCACGGGGCTACTCGGAGGGTGAGTTCTCGAGCGGCCGCATGAGCGCTTTCATTACCCGATAGTGAGGCATCACCAGGAGTCCAGAGCAGGTGTATGATGTGGCTGTTGTGTGAAGAAACTTTGGATATGCGTAAAAGCATAGAATGTGAGGTTTTTGGAATGCCGCGACTTGTTAGGGAAGCCCGACATGCCGCTTGCGAATCTGTGACTATGTAGTATGTGTCCGCGGGGTGGTTCAATGTGTGTTGGATGGCCAGGGTAACCGCTAGTATCTCGCCCGAGTCGGTGGCTGAAGATGGGGAGGAGGTAGAGGCAGCACTTACTATCTCATGAGTGCCGCTAACCGCCACCACCATGTGTCCGTTTGTCGTGCGAGCCGCGTCCGTATAGTACACCCTATCCTCCTCAACCTCGCTGAGAGTGAGATTCAGGTACCTCACCCGTGCCCGCCGGCGACCGGTGTTGCGCTCAGGGTGCATGTTGCGTGGAAGGGGATGTACGCGAAGTACTCGAGCTATTTCGAGTGGCACGGAAGTCCCTTGCGTTTCCGGGGGGTGCAGGGGGTACTGGGTGACCCAGGCGGTGGAGTACCTGTCTACCCGTTGGGGTGAGAAGAAGGCGTTGGCGCTGACTAATCCACTGGGCTTCGAGGACTTCATCGAGGGTATTGTGTACTCCTAGTGACAAAAGGCGCTGCGTAGAAGTATAGTTCGGAACCCCCCAACGCGGCCTTGATGGCCTTACGGATGAGTGTGTTCATCCGTTCACGTTGCGCCCTTGCCTTAAGCGGTGAAATGGAAGGTGATAACTAAAGCGGCTTATAATGCACGCGTCCACTAGTCGAAGCATGTCCCGCTCTCCAAGTCCCGAGCGTCGATTACTTACGCGTCGGAACATGGCGATGATCTGCTCCGTCTGGCGCGAGAGTAGGGAGATGGTGTCTCTTGCCCTGCCATCTGCTTGAACGTGAAGTCCGAGTATAGGTGTTCCTTCGACGAGTACATGGATGTGGGGTGGGGGGATTCTTACTGCGGCCACGAAAGACGAGGAGCTCAGACTTGCTTGGGGCACAAGTGAGGCCGCCCCGTCGAGCATAGTCTGACACGACTTCTACCGCTTGTTGAAGCCAGTCTTGAATGGCACCGTCAGAACCCCGAAACGTCCACAACGTGATATCGTCGGCATAGATAGCATGGCGCACATCCTCGACTTGCTCAAGTTGTTTGGGGAGACCTGACATAGCGATACTAAAGAGTGCTGGTGAAATCACAGCTCCTTGAGGGGTGCCTCTGCCCGGTAGGTGGATGATACTCGAGCGATGAGGGCCTATACCAATTGTTGCGGTACGATCACGAAGAAAGGCTCGGACATAGTTGTAAACTCGAACGCAACAGCGTGGTTCGGCGAGGTTAATGAGAATGAGGCCGTGCTCCACATTGTCAAAGGCCGACTTAAGGTCTAGCGCAAGCAAAGCGTGGGTTTGGACCCCCCCGCGATGGACCCAAGACCTGGTCTTTCAGCTGGAGTAACACGTCTTGCGTTGATAAGTGCGAGCGAAAGCCGAACTGCGTATGCGAGAAAAAAGACTGGCCCTCGAGAAGTGGCTGCAAGCGCCGCAGGACAACGTGTTCCATGAGCTTACCTATAGATGATGTAAGGGATATCGGTCTGAGATTTTCGACAGAGATGGGTTTCCCCGGTTTTGGGATGAGGGAAATTTCCGCGTGTCGCCATACTTGGGGTAGCGTGCCGTTCTGCCAATGCTCGTTTAACATGTCCACCAGGAGCGTAAGATCTGCGTCGTTAAGGTTTCGAAGTGTCGTGTACCGGATGTGGTCAATACCCGGCGCTGAATTCTTGCGGATATGCTCTAAAACGGAGCGGACCTCTTGAATTGTGATGTCGGCGTCTAGAGCATTGGGCGAATCTGTGTCGCACGGGTACTGGTGGTACTGGGGACGCGCTCTAGAAGGGATATAACGCGCCTTCAATTCCTGCAGGAGACGGTCGGCCGAGTCCCTAAACGAGTGGGTGAGGCCATGCAACCGCTTTTGTGTCTGCGTCTTGGTGCCCGTGGGGTCTATAAGTGCTCGGGGAATGCTCCATGTCTTAGCAGTACTCAGGGTGCCGGAAAGACTGTTACAAGATCCCCTCCAGTTGTTACGCGTGAGAGTCTGGGCGTATTCCTGGGCTTCTCGCGTGATACGCGCGATCCGAAGTTTCAGTTTACGATTTAGGCGCTGCCGCTTCCAACGCTTCGTCAGTCCCCTTCTAGCGTCCCACAAGTGGAGCAGGTGCGGGTCGACGTCGGGATTGATAGGCGTAGTGGTGATCGACCACGTGGTGGCGTCGAGGTCAGCCGTAAGGGCTGCGAGCCAGTCGTCGTAGCCATCCACTTCTGGACTGGCAGTCCGAAGCTCTCGAAATTTAGCCCAATTCGTTATAAGAACTCTACGTTCATGACGGCGCGAACTGGTGAGTGGAAGGGCGGTTGCGATGATGTGGTGGTCACTCCCAAGAGTTTCGTCTAAGGGCCCACTAGATATGACGGCCCCAGTACCGCGAATCATCGTGAGATCGGGACACGTATCTCGTGATACGCTATTCCCGACGCGGGTGGGTTGTGTGGGGTCAGAAATTAATGTGAAGCGCATATTACAAATGGTGTCCCACGGTTTCGTTCCCTTTCCTGTGCTCTTAGGATATCCTCAAACCGAGTGCGCGGCGTTGAAGTCCCCGCAGATCAACAACTTTTCCCCGAGCTCGCTAAATTCTGTAAAAAGATAATAAAAATTGTGTGTACGGGCACGAGGGGAACTGTAAATATTGAGAATGAAGTGGCTATCGCTGCGCTTGGTGTGCGTGATTACTTCTATAATTTGATGGGGAACGTCAGTTGCGACCGAATGTATGCGTACCGTTAGGCGGTTAGACACAGTCGCCCTAGTCGGAATAGTGCAGCTTCCACATGCACCAACGGCGTTTCGCCGCCGATAATGAAACTGCCGCAGTAAACGCTGCAGAAAGGCAACGATGTCGACGGGCGAATGTCGTGCCTTGGAGGAGCGAGACAGAGGCCAGCGGGACGTGCAACGCCGGCGCGCTTTCGCGGCTTAAGCTACGAAATGCTGACTCCCATGCTGCTGAAACGCAAAGTGGTAGTGTATGCATGAGCACAGGCGTAGGTTACCCTATTATTCTTGAGCGCATATCGTATCGTTTCTCTCTTTAATTGACAACGCTTTCAAGAAGTGCATATCAAGTACCAGTGTTTATTATGAGCTTGTTGGTGATATCTTTGCGCGGGATTCACGACACGCTATGTCCACGTATAGGTTTACAACTTCAGTTACCACAACGATTAAATCATGATCATGGGTGTTAGTCGTCGCGATGGAGATGAGCCACTAGGTGTCAACGTGGGTGCATCCTTGTCAAACAATGCTATAGCTGCCAAAGAACAAGAGACGCTGTACAAATTCTCATAATCACTACACAATAAGCACTACTTCAGTGAAGACAGTTTTCACTTTCGTGTTAGACCGATTCCTATGACAGAGGGATCAGAGAGAGAGAAAAGACTTTATTTTACGGAATGGGCCGGCAGTTTGATCTTGGTGGCTTCAGGTGGCGGCTCAGAGTCCCTGGACTCGGGCGGCATCCTAGGCCGTCATGTTTTTTTCCTTCGAAAATGAATTGCCTATCCGCTGCTCTATATACCCAGTTTGTGTGAGTCGATGTGTATAAAGAAGTGTTGAATACTTTTATTGACACGAGTCTGGAATTTTCAGAAAGGACAAGGAAGAAGGTCTACCTTAGTCTCCAATTGACATGCTTCGCCTTGCCTATCCTACGGTGGCTTGTAACAAGACCTTAAAAAGAATGCATCCCACTACGGTACATCCCACTCAAGAAAAGTGGGAGGCTCAGGTTTCAAGCTTGTTCCGGGAGACAGTAAATTGGATCGACTGAACGGAGGAGGAGGCCAGGGTCCGTGGTGTTCTGGACTAAGGTGACGGCCCACCTGCAAAGACATTTGCCCTTCCGAACTGATATTTCTCTCTCTTTCTCAAAAGAAGAGTTCACAGAGCGTTGTCGTATATACGCAGAAACGGCCGAACAGTGTTGTATTGGGAATAAATAGAAGCAGCGCGAAAAAAACGAACATAAACAAGGAACACACACAACAGGACTAGCACTGTACTGCCAACTGAATGTTTATTGAAAAGTTCACCACTTATAGCTATGCCACCAAAAACGCCTGGTCACAAAAAAACGCCACAAATAATCAATGATTGCGGCCATGCGTGTTACTATGCTAGCAGGCGTTTATCGAGAAAACATCTCTCATGAGTAGTTAAACTAAGTGACGCCGCGCTGACGCACTTATCTCCAGCTTTATTGATAAAGTAAGCTTCCACGATTTCTCTTTCTTGTTTGGATTTTCCAAACGTCAAAAAACTGGTGTCCCCAAACATGGGTGTAGATGCGCATTTTTTACAGTGGGAGGCTAGGTGGCTGCCATAGCCTTATTACTTCTGCAAAAATTTATTATATGCGAATGAATGCATCTAGCCAGCTGTCATGAGTAGCTTGTGCTATAGTTATCAGCGGGTAGTCATATTGTATTTCCTTCAGAACGGTACGGTATTCGGCTAGTCGAAAAAAAACTAGCCATTGCTCCGCATAATAATATTAATGATGTTAATGAGAACTAACAGACAATGATGTTTGTTTAGAATGCCCGTTTCTGATGATGCTTGTTTAGAATGTCCTTTTATTACCCGTTACAAATTACAGATTGCTGATTTCCGAGAAGATCAAAGACTAATGAAAGTACTAACAAGCAAGCGCTGTTGTCAATGTGCGTGATTGAGATAATATGTAAAGTGCCATACCTTTTTCATACCAGGGACCCTCTTCGAAAACACACTATTATTCAGGTTAGTCTTACGTAAAGGCATACTATTTGCAGCGGGAATAAAAACTGGACCTAGTAAGTAATAAAGATAACCCGCTAGATAGAATAATAATAGTATGCGGGGTTTTACGTCCCAAAATACGCTATGATTAAGAGACACCGTAGTGAAGGGCTCCGGAAATTTCAAAAAATCTCGTGTTCTTTAACGAGCACTGGCATCTAACAGTACACAGACCTCTGGCATTTCGGTTCCATCGAAATGTGACCGCCGTGGCCGGGATCGAACCCCCGACCTTCGGGTCAGCGGCCGAGTACCATAAACACTGCTCCACCGCGTCGGACGGTGGAAAGAATTGCTGGACTTGCAGGTACGAAGAAAAATTTTCTTTTGCCGCCAGGGTGAAGCAAATAATGCGATGGGATCAAATTGGAATGCTATACAAAGTAAGGCTAGCAGCCGACTCTTTTGGATCCGATCTCACGTAACTCAAGAAAACGCTAGGTTAAGAGAATACGGCCCGTCCAGGGACCAAAGCGGTTTTCGTGCAGTCAGTGCTCGGAACGCGAAGGAAGCGTGCAGAGCACAGAAAGTTTCTGAGCCATCTCCTGATGTCTATCAAGAAGCGCGCGCCTAAGCGCTCTTCAACGCGTTCTATGACCAAAGTTCGCAGTTGCTCCCAGTGGCTTATGAACTAGTTGATAAGACACTGGTAGCGGGCAATGTTGGCTAAGTACCTAATTGACCCAGGACCTTCAAATTATAGCGTGCTCATGTAACTCGCCATCCGTGAATGCTTAGTTCCTACATAAGAAAAGGTTTAGTTTTTTCAAACTCCTAGACTAGTTGAGCAATTCACGCTCCTAATCAATTCGCCAATTGACGTCGTAGTTTAGCTGTCTTTTTTTGTTATCATTAACAACATTCCACATATAATTAACAACATTCCACATTGCGATAACGCCATAGCGTTATCGCAAGCCCCGTGTAAATCGCCAACTCAATTCCTAGCTATTGCTTCGGTCCTCGGTGCATGCTTCAACCGTGCCATAACTAAACGAACGACAGTGCGCGTAACATGGGCCGTTTCAAACTATCATAGAATGCCTACTGCAAGTACTACAGTTACGCAGTGCCCAGTACGCTATAATTCTTCCTGTTGCGAATCAGCCAGAGGCTCACTACACGTCCGTAAGGCAACACGCGATCCTACGCAGCTGCTCACTTTGTTGATGCTTTTTCTCATGACGATGATTGAATATATCTGAGCGCTTTGCAATCGATGGGCCTTTAAAACACACACTCGTTGCTTAATTCACATGTTTTGACACCTGGCGCGATTCTATGTTTCTGCTACGAAATATTACGTGCGTTTAGGCGAGTCCTCTCTCTACATGAAAGTCATATAGTGTTTTTTAAAAGCGAAGCATTTCTTTGTGTACTGTAAGCACTTTGAGCGCTTCTTTCTTTCTTTCTTTCTTTCTTTCTTTCTTTCTTTCTTTCTTTCTTTCTTTCTTTCTTTCTTTCTTTCTTTCTTTCTTTCTTTCTTTCTATCTATCTATCTATCTATCTATCTATCTATCTATCTATCTATCTATCTATCTATCTATCTATCTATCTATCTATCTTGCCACCTACGTCTGGATACTCTTGCGATCGCCTCCTTAACTTGAGGTCGACCAAAGTTAGTAGGGAGGGTAAGACAATTGGACGAATATATCTGGCTGGTCGAGACTTGAATAACGTGCAAATCCCGTTGCGTACGTCGTCAAACTCATTTCTCCAGACACGAGTGGCTCAGACCCGTATACCGCGGGCGGCCGTATGGGGGGTATGCGCCACAGGTGCTAGACCTTTTATATCTACCCGGGAATGGAAAGCACAGACATTGGCAATTTAAATGCGAGAGCGTTAAGAAAAATTGACATCGATGGAGTTGACATTGGTAATTTAAATGCGAGAACGCCATGTCTCGAAACTGCTTTGGAAAAAGATCCGATGCAGGCGTAATCTTGGTGAAACGTCAATTGTCGTTGCAGTGCTGGTTACGTAACTTTAAAAACTTTACATATGTACTCCTATCATAAAGGAGTCAGTTGGGTTAACGTCAATCCACTGTAGTTGGTTTACGTAGCACGATTAAGGGCTGCCATCCGCGCATGCACAAGCGCTACATGACAGCTTAGGGCTTCTGGTGTTGGCAATACCCATGTTTCTGTTGACATCGTTACACAACTGTAAACAACTGGTTATATGAAACATATGCGACTCTTCAACACATGCCTGTGTGTGCAACATTTGAACATATCTTTAGCGTCATTTCTTAACGTTTCGCTCAGTAAAAAATTACAACCCATTCACCTTACCGCCGCATGATTCGCACAACATCGATTCCCATGGTACTTGGGATCTGCCTAATTTTTCCCAATGCAGTTTCAAGCAACGACGTCACTCTGTGGTACAACAACTACCTGCCACACAGAAGGCGTGGGTTCGATTGTCGCGAGATCTGAAGATTTCTTAATTTTTTTCGCATCTTTCGATGTCTCAGTCACGGACAACACCGATTTTTCCCTCAACACCAACGACGCCGACGCCGACACCAAAATTTCTGCGAGAGGAGTTCTTTAAAGCTATCTCGTTGAAATGACTTCGTCGATTTCGAGCCGGAAAAAAATTTTTTAGGGTGGGTTAAACTTTATGCAGTTAGTTGAGCGCCGTCGAGCAAACAAACTGTGCTTTAGTGCATGTAAGTGCAGTTGCAGCGCATTTTTAGTGTGAGTATCGTCGCGCATATTTCAAAGTCAGCTGCACCAGTGAGATGCTGCTCGAAATGGGTGTGTGTTGTGAACTCACCAACTACAATTGATCTTATCTGGGGTTTAACGTCCCAAAACCACACTATGATTATGAGAGACGCCGTAGTGGAGGGCTCCGGAAATTTGGACCATCTGGTGTTCTTTAACGTGCACTGACATCGCACAGTACACGGGCCTCTACCATTTCGCCTCCATCGAAATGCGACCGCCGCGGCCGGGATCGAACCCGCGACCTTCGGGTCAGCAGCCGAGCACCCTAACCGCTATACCACCGCGGCGGACAAAAGATAACTACAATTGATCCGTTGCAATATCTTTTGTAATGAAAATGTGTGGGGAGATGAAGAGTCAGCGTCAGGAGTTATCTAATAATTAGCTTGATTTCAGCATTTTGCTTCTCAGTAGGGCCCTGAACGATGGGGTCCATCCACAATAATCAGGGAGCACTATGTTTAGTCTAATTCTCTCTCGCTCTCGTTCCGTCACACGTGCTGGCTTACAATATATCTCTCTCCTTCTTATTGTCCCTTATGTGAAGCAAAATTATTTTCCGAAATTATATATATATATATATATATATATATATATATATATATATATATATATATATATATATATATATATATATATATATATATATATACATATATATATATATATATATATATATATATATATATATATATATATATATATATATATATCCATTAAAACCATTAAGTTGAATCTGAATACATTTCTTGCGAGCTTTGTTTTTTTCGTCACGTTTTCTGAATATTCTGAAAACCAAAATCAGTGCGAAACCGAAACTACATGAGAGAGAAACAACAATACCACTCAGTGGTCGGGCCGCTAATAAATACGCGATGTACAATAGATGAAACGTTGTAAAGATGCACAAGAGAAACTGCAGAAAATGCCACACAAGAAATTTCGTGAGTCATAGATAGAAACCTTGGAAATACAGCCGAGTGTACAAATGCACAAAGTGTAGAAAACATGAACATTGGTAAGTGCTCAAAACCAGTGAATGGACATAGAAATATATCACTACGAGCAGAAAATTCAATACATGTCTTCGGCATTCGCGCCATAGGACAGTGACTGCTACAAGAAAAGCCGGATAGAAAATGTGAAAGCTTGTCCGGCATACTTTTGGGGCAAGCAAAATTCATATCTATGAAAACACAGCTTAGCATCCACACTAAAAGAACAGCGGTAGAACCACAATAAAGCGCATCAGTACAAAACTAGGATGGCCAATATTACCAAGACTCCTCACGTTCATGGATGGAGAATTTTGAAAAGGGCTTGAAGTTGGGTTCCCATATAGAGGATTGTGACTGCCGCAAATTGATAGGGTGGGTTGTTTTCTTTTGATTTTCATTTTACGCATGCGCTTCGTTAATCCAATTTGCTGTTATTCTCTCCTGTATTGTTATTTTTGCTTAGCAATTGCATTACACTTCTCCATTGTTCACATTTAAACGTAAGAGACAGTGGGGTTGTGCGGCACTACTTTAAGCTGGAGTACTTTTAATTAGCAAACGCATTACGAGTGGCGCCTTGGGATTGCGGCGTCTGGGGCTGAAAGGTGTAATTTCCGGGTTTCGTGCACGTTGCAATAAGAGAATGACAAAGATAAATCTCTGTAGTGACATTACGCTCGATGTATTTTCGACGCGTTTATTCTTTTTTCTAGGAGCGAAGCTCCTTAGGCCGGCACCCGTTCGCCGTTGAAGCTCCCTGGCATGGTGCCAGCTGTGGCGTCACTTCTCACGTGGGAGGATAAATGAGCTTTATGAGCGCTGGGACGCGGATGGCGTCTGCACGATGCGTGAAGCGCGAGAATACGAACGCATGCGAGAAGGAGGCAGATTAGTCTCCCTCTTTCTTCGTCTCTGCGCTCTCCCCTTAAACTGGCGAACGCGCGTTGCGGCACCCAGCGCAGCAGACGCTCTCCGCGCGCAAACAAGGCGCGAGGCGCAAAAAAAAAAAAAAAAAAAAAAAAAAAAAAAAAAAAAAAAAAAAAAAACACTTCGCGTTTTAATGTAGCCAGCGTTCTCCCTGTGCCACACGCACGCTCTGCTGCCATGAACGACTACAGTTTCCTCCGTGCTACCATGTCTTCTTTCCTCTGACAGTAGACCCATTGCGGGTTCGACAGTTCCGGTGAGTACTGGAAATACGACCTACCCGATGTGGACACCTTCAGCGAAAGCGACTTTCCCAAGATCATTGGCATCAACCGAAACACCGAAATCACAATCTTCCTTGCATTATTCGAATGGTTAAAGAGTTTCAAAACGTACATAGTCACTTGCTTCCCATTTCTAAGGAGCTTCGCTCATCGGTTGTATTCGTACTAGGAACAACTGCTAATTTTTTATGCAGCTTTTTACGGCATCATGCTTGATGCACTCTGCGAGAGAAGTCCTTTTTTCGCTTTTGTCATAAACGCTTGCGTACAGTTTGATAGCTGTCCTAAAAGGAGCAATGACACAGAAGCAGAAAACAACAACCTTGGCAAGCTTTCATTTCAATTTCGTGTATTGATCTGTAAGAGAGTTATTATCTAAAAAGCATGCTGGAAGTAAACGTGTTTTTGTGTACATAAAAGAGGAGGATTCACAGTTGGCAAGTACACTCCTGATTTAGAACATGAATAAATACTCGTGGTATATTAGGAAACATTGGCGTGCGCATGAGTGGGCAAGGGTGCGGCCGCCCCCCTAGCCATCTAGGAGTGGGAAGAGGGGGGAGTATGCCCCGTACGTTTTCTGGCTTAAGGCCACGCGAGTTTCTGATGATAATGGTGGTCGAAGGCCCCTGATGTGACATTTCAAGAACTGTTTGCTTTCCCTCTTCTTTGCTCCCGGGCAGCCAAGGTCCAAGAGCTTACACTTTTAAAGACGATAGTAATTCTTGAATCCTTCATCGCGGAAATTTAGGTATGTCTGTCTGTCCCTCGTTTCAGCCACCCGGCCAAAGTTTAACCACTTTCTGAACGCCCATTCATCTTGCACAAGCGGCTGCGTTCATACTTGTCAACATTGTCGATCAAAAAGCAAATCTTACGCATTACTCAGGCGCAACATCAGTACGTTAGTATTAGATGATGTGTTTCTTTATTAGAAAATACATAGATACGTAATTTTAAAGACCCTAGTGTTTCTTAGGCTGCGCTGAAAATGCGACGCTACGCACGAAAGAACCTGGCAGGGGCCCTTGGTTCTGCACAAGCTCGTGTTTCCCGATGCTACTGCCAGATGGCGTCCATATCTCACGCAGCGCATCCTCTATGTTATCAATGCCAGCCAGATGCGGCCGATTCAACGTAGAGGAGGCGCTGTCTGAGGCAAGGCAAAACATAATAGTACGGCCGGCAGAAGACTATCGTCTTTCGACGACATTTGCAGCGAAGTATGCGGATACGCGGCCAATTTTTTTGACATCAGCTATGAAGGATATTGTCCTTTGGACTCGACCTACCGGAGGAGGGGGGGGTGCAATAAAAGTTTGCCCCCCCCCCCCCCCGCCCCAATGGGAGCACTGCGCAGGCCTATGCTAGGCAATGGTGAACCGAGAGTGCGAATTGTTCCATAGAAACAGCCTACATCCTTTCTCTCACACACCATCACGTCCAACAATGAAGGAATTTAACGCTGCATTAAAGACAAGCTGCACGAGCACTGGGAGTTTTAAGAATTTACACTAACGGCAATAACCAGACGCTGTAGGTGCAAGAATAAACAGATAGAAGGAAGGAAACAAAAGCCGGCAGATCCCACGCACTGTGGGAATCGATGTAATGCGAAGGAGTCAGGAAGGAGCAAATCGTGCTTTACATAATTTGCATATCATGTTTTACAAGTTACGACCTGTCATTTGTGTTCGTCATACAGTCACGTCGCGATATACCAATTTTGGTGTATGTCAAGCTAGCGAATTGGACGCAAGCGCACCATGAGCGTGGCATGTAAATGGCATTGTAGATGACATGCATGCCAATATTTTCATGTTACCGCCTGCCACTTATGTTCGTTATACAGTCATGTCACTCAATACCAAATTTGGTGTATATCAAGCTAACGAAACGGCCGCGAGCGCGCCATGAGCGTGGCATGCAAGTCATGTCGCACATGACAAGTCATGATTTCCATATTACCACATGTCATTTATGTTCGTCATAGAGTCATGTCACTCAATACCAAATTTGGTGTATATCAAGCTAACGAAACGGCCGCGAGCGCGCCATGAGCGCGGAATGCAAGTCATGTTGCTCATGACATGTCATGATTTCCATATTACCACTTGTCATTTATGTTCGTCATACACTCATGCCACTCAATACCAAATTTGGTGTATCTCAAGGTAACGAAACGGCCGCAAGCACGCCATGAGCGTGGCATGCAAGTCATGTCGCACATGACAAGTCATGATTTCCATATTACCACTAGTCATTTATGTTCGTCATACAGTCATGTCACTCAATACCAAATTTGGTGTATATCAAGCTAACGAAACGGCCACGAGCGCCCTATGAGCGTGGAATGCAAGTCATGTCGCTCATGACATGTCATGATTTCCATATTACCACTTGTCATTTATGTTCGTCATACACTCATGCAACTCAATACCAAATTTGGTGTATCTCAAGCTAACGAAACGGCCGCGAGCGCGCCATGAGCGTGGCATGCAAGTCATGTCGCACATGACAAGTCATGATTTCCATATTACCACTTGTCATTTGTGTTCGTCATACAGTCATGTCACTCAATGCCAAATTTGGTGTATATCAGGCTAACGAAACGGTCGCGAGAGCGCCATGAGCGCGGCATGTAAATCATACTTTTCCTGACAAGTTATTCATGATTTTCATGATATGACCAGCCATTTATGTTCGTCATACAGTTATGTTTTTTCATACCAAATTTGGTATAAATCCCATTAATGTACGGCCAGGAGAGCACAAAGTCGTAGGCGGATAGATAGATAGATAGATAGATAGATAGATAGATAGATAGATAGATAGATAGATAGATAGATAGATAGATAGATAGATACGCTCAAAGTCGCCGAAGTTCGCTAAGAAATGCTTCGCATTTAAAAAGACAGAAGCACGTCCGGTCGGCTGCCTTACGCTGCTGAAATGGGGAAATTAGAAAGAGAGGAGGGAACGCAGGAATCAAACGAACAACAAATGCGCTAACACTTACATGTAGGTTGCACTGCAACAGTCAAAAGCGTCCAGACAGGCCTGACATATTCAAATAACAGGGTGCTGCAGCACCACCTGCACGGAGAGTGGTCAGTCGTCCAAACGTCGCAACGCGTCATGTAGTGTGTGACGTTCAGATGCAAATCGAGGGCAGATCATAGCAAATGGTCTATGCTCTCTTATGCGCTGCAGATCTCGCGTGCCGCTTTGTCCGTCACTTTGATTAATGCTATGCATTCCTTCGTGAAGGCAACCCCCTACCATAGCCGACAAAGAAGCGAAGGTTTACGTCGACGAAGTCCGGGTGAAGGCCGTCGTTCCAAAAGAGCGTATTATATGACGGAGTCTCGTTTGTCTTATATTTGGTGTTGCTAAGGCCCCTGAAACTTCGTAAAGTAGCGACATGTGTGGGGAAAAGCGCGCCTACTCTCTTTTCTCCCTCCTCCGACCTCTCCGAGGCTGACGCCGCGTCGGTATTGGCCAGATGTCGTCACGTGGGACCGCGCGCAGCGTTCGTTTGTTTACAGTCACTCTTGAATACCATCTTTGCTCTCGAAGCGCGGACTCGCTGGTGTACCGTGCATCTGTTTAACGGATACGCACTTGTCCTTCCGTGCTCATTGTGCTGTGAAATACTTTTCACCCAAGACTGACGTCACTGTCGATTGCCATGGGCAGCTGTTGCGCCTACTGATGCCAGAAAAAGTCTACTGACGGCCAAAAGCTCTTCATGATACCGTCTGTTAAGAGCAATGAGCTGCGACAAAAGACGCGGTTGCATAGAATAGGAAGTGAGAATAGGAATTTCGCCCTGATTGCTATGCGGCCGTCATGACCCATATTCAAACGCGCAAGCGTTTGAAAAGACTACTACGTTCGACGTATTGTTCCACGTCGTGAACATGTCCATGGTGCGTGTGTCGTGAAATGTTTATAGATATATGTGTCATACATTTAAGTGTCTGGGGTATAAAGCATTGAAAATGCGCCTTGAGCCTGCCCATAGCCCTATACAATAGTAAATGTGTAATAATATTACTAGCCATTAGTAATTAACGCAAATGGATATTCCTATAGACGCTGTAGTTCGGTTTTGTGGCATTTTTGGCAAACGTGTCCAGCATAGAAGTATTTCTTAGCGTACATATAGGCTACACGCTTGAAAGGCTGGTTTGAATAGAATTACCCTATGAACATGAAACAATAGAGAACCAGTTTTACTAGTTCCTCGTAGACAAAATCTTAGTGAGAAATAAGTCACATTAGCTTCTGGCAGTCGCCACAGGCCACAACAAGTTACTTCGCTGGCCGCTGGAGCAGTTCAACATGAATGCCAATTGAAGTCTTCGGAATGCTGCGTGAAAGCTACTTTGATTCTTTTAGGAGAACAAACACAGCATACCTCGCTGGTTGCGCCTATACCACAAGCTAGGAATAACAGCCAACGGGCAAATTTTTTGTTAGTGCGAACTATGTGAAGGACAAGTGGTATTGAATACAGGGAAAGCAAACGGGAAAGTGGTGTTCTTTCTGGAAATCAGAGGTAGTAAGAACTCACTGCCTCCTTTATGCACTCACCTAAGACGACTGGAAGATAAAAGCGTGGTTTTTCACTGCCTCTGGGATTGGAGGCATCTCGCCTGGTTTTGCACTGTCTCCGTGATCGGTCCCCCCCTGACCAAGTCACCGTGTCGTGTGATGACGTCAGAGAGTGATGTCATGTCACGTGACGTCACTGTTAAGTTATAATGGCTTCCCAAGTTTTCATAGTGTGCGACGTCATGAATACGTCATGTAGGTTGTGGCGTCATGGCGTTACGCCATCACGTGATTCATATTTATTGCATCACTCGTGTTGGCGCCGACGCGGGACTACAGGTCAGTTTTTGTGTTTGAGGAGGCATTTAAGGCTATTAAAGGCCTTTGATTTAATAAAATTTTCGACGGCTTTACGAGCCGCAACCACGACATGATTCTGGGGCATGACGTAGTGGGGAAACTCGGGATTAATTTTCACCACCTCAGTTTTTTAACGTCCACCCGTAGTATATAAGTACATTGGGCATTTTGTATTTTGTCCGCGGAAATATAACTCGCGTCATCTAGCTCAGCAGCGCCATACCACACTGGCTCATCTACTTCGGCGAGTAAAAGCTCAAGCCATCAGTTAAAGCTCGTACTTGACGATTGTGGAAGCCACACCCACATTACCAAGCGATGCTCGCACACGAAGTGTAATACCAGTGCTGCAGCAAAATCAAAAATGAGTTACCTTTTCTGGGTAAGCGCTTCTTCTGAAAACCCCTTTACGTCCTTAAATGGATGAGCATATAGAAAGAATTGAAACACACGTGTCATGCACGTCCAGTGGACCTCCCTCCCTTTCCTTCCGTCCCTCCTTCTTGACCTCGTCAGTGTCATCCTGGATATTTAAAACATTCAAACTCATCAGTGACTACCCATAATAAGAAACTCAGAGGTTGCCTTTTCAATAATTTACGTGAATCTGATGGCAAACTATTTTCAAAACAGACTGCACAGGAAGCAGGAAGTTTTCGTGTCAGTAGCGAGCAAAACCGCACAAAAAAAAGGGGGGAAAAAAAACAGACGACTGTTTTTTAACGCATTCGCAAATCGCAAACACTTACAAACTTGACGTGCGGTGCTTAATTGCCATATGAAAACGTGAATTTAAGGAATTTTTCAACTACGTCTGTAACATTAGTCCTCGTTCGAAATTTCTGCCCAGCAAACTACACCCAGCTCATTAATTACTTTGTAACTCTGTTGTCTATACATTCTAACGTCCTATATATACCAATGATATGAATTATCCATAAAACGCTGAGATCAAAGACATCTTTGGATGAGGATGTTGTCTGGGACACTTCGACGTTTGTTTCATTGGGAGCTAATTAGCTTGATTGTTGCGTTTTTTCTTCAGTCACGAGTTTGAGTGCAGAAATTAATTCACTGTTTCACATCAAAGAGGGCCGTATATGCAGCATTAATCCTCTTAGTCCATGCTCTGCTGAGTTGTTTTTTATATTATTCCTCCCTGTCGCCAACAGGCCGATCGTGAAAACGCATGCGCTTCCTTTGAGCTTCGCCGTCCCATTAAGTTAAAATGCCCAAATGTACTCGCAAATTTCACCTACCGAGTAAAAACAGAAATGTATATATGTATATCGTACAGCACAAATAACCAGAGTGAGAACTCTGCCAGCCGGTCTCGTATAAAAGGCAAATGTAAGGCACACTGCCTGAGGGGCATAGATGAATAGGTGTGTGATTATTATGCTTTATATAACTAATCTGCGCCATAACATGGCGCGCGAAACGTACGCGGTGTGAATATACTGTGAAAGGGCAGCGCTTTCAACGAATGAATGCGTCAGCATACAAAGAGTAAAACAGCGAATCTTGTTAACGAAGTCGGGCGATAAATGCAAATGAAGGCCCTTGGGCAGTATTGACATCCCGCACCTTATCCTGCAAGCCATGATTCATAGCTCGAATTGCGAATATAAAGGGAATAGAAAAGGTTTGGAAACGCGAAGGATGTTAGGCAGGAATAAACTTCAGAGAGCGGTAATTACAACGTCGAAAGGACTCGGTCTCAACGGTGTCTGATACCATGTCGTTTTCAGCACTAGCCTCAGATTCTAAGCACGACCGTTCGATCACAAACATCAATGAACGTGATTATGTTCGGCTTATAATTTTATTAAAATTTGTCGGCAGACGTTTTTAGGCGTGCGATGAGAACAGCGAGCCTGTCGCGCCAAGTGAATTTCGGGGACAAGAAATTACAAGAAACCAATAAGGCGAAACATGTCTTGAATGGTCTCTATTAGGGTAAGGCGGGGCAAAATGAGACACGGGGCAAAACGCGACATTTTGGCTTTGCCGACCTCTATAGCTAATACAGAAAGCACTTTTCTTTGTTTCTATATTTCAGCGAGAGGTGCTGGTAGTTGTCCACCTTTTTATGTGTAAAAGTTGATGATTGCTCACAGCGTTCGCGTGGGAAAAATTACGCGGCTGGTGTCAGTGTGTTCGTGATCCGTCAAAAAGGGGCGAAATTCTTCTCGGCCAAATTTTCGGATCCGTGCATGAAGCTACTCTGGCGTCAGTACAACAACGTAAGTGTTTATATTGTTACTATATACTACTAGCTACATACCACCAAAATTTCAGTTCACTTGGTGTGCGGGGCCAAAGCGGAAATTTTTTTTGAATTTCGGCATGTGAGGGGGGCAAAACGCGACAAACAGGCATTGAATTGCCTTAGAGAGTGTCTCATTAAGTGAACCATTTACTTACACTCATTATATATTATATTTTATTGTTTAGGAAGGTTCGGACGCACAAGAGAATATCATATAAAGCTTCCTGGGAGGAAAACGACGTGAAAAATCACTGACTGCTGTTCAGGACACCCACTCCATTCGTGCTGCATCGAGATTTTTCCGCGTTCCCAAGGATGCTCTGAAGAGGCGAACGCAAATTTGGAAGAATCTCCTAGTCAAGCCGTTCACAAACACGTCTCGCCATCGAGTTTTCCTTCAATACCAAATTTGTGCTAGAAAATTCGAATCTAGCACAGTTTTAAATTCATCGCCTCACGAAGCCCGGCTGACGAAGCTGAAAGCCACGAAACGCCCATGCAGTTCTTCACCAAAACGGCAGAAGGAGGCGAAGAAGATGCGTCAGATTATACCTAGCGTCCAAGCGTTGAATAATCCAATGAAGTGCAAGCTTACAACAAAATACAACAATAGCACAAAGAAAGACGGGTGGTGTTTGATCTGCAAGGAGTTTTGGAGCAAAACAGCACCGGATTCTGTATGGATTCAATGCGTGGAGTGCAAGGACTGGGGTCATGAAGGCTGCGTGAGGGCCCACGGAGTTTAATTTCAAGTGCTTCTACTGCAAAAACTGAAGAGTTAAATTTTTTTCACGCTGTCTCGTTTTGCCCCGCAGGTTCTGGAAAAATGAGACATCTGGTGCATTTTTTTATTTCTTTTTAAAATAAACTTTCTAACAGTGGCAACATGGTCATATTTATGTAGCACATACCTTGTACCCAAAGGAAAGTTTCTGCATTGTCGTTTAAGGGTAAAGAGTTAAATAAAAATAAATATTCACTATTTTCAAATTTTTGTCTCATTTTGCCCCACCTTACCCTACATGGTATCTGACGACTGTCAAAAATTCTAAATCCTGGTGTTTCCGGATAGGACGAAACAGTTTATCCATAGTAAGCTCAGAGGTGCGGTGCACTTTTTCAGGTGTTGAAATCACGCTCATAAAGCGGTAATTCATCACATTCACACATTCACGTATTGTATCTTGAATTAAAGACGCTGCCTGTGAATGAGAGAGTGAGATGACTTCCATCAGACCTCACAGAAGCGCGCCTAGTCCGTTATAGTCCAGAAAAAATTGTAAGCTACGCTTGCAGCTTTTACTCAAGAAAACGCCTGCATGTGTTTACAATAGACGGTTAATTATTTAGAGAACTATGTATACGACAATGTGAGAGGATTTAGAAGCAATCGTTTTCGATTTAAAGTAGTGCATATGCTATAAAAGAACAGTGCACTGTGTCTACCGGGGCTATAAAATTATCTGCACTATCCCGAATCACGTCACAATGCGACCTCTGTTTGCGGTCGCTCAGTTCGGTGACATCAATCGCTACTGTGCGTTTAATGTAGTTCATTTTCTTTTTGAGACGTATACGGCATGTCACTGGGTTTAGAACGATAGCTGCGACATTCCTGACAAATTTGATCACAAATTCTGACATCACTGATCAACCAAACGTAATAATTCGAATAGCAACGACGAAAGTATGTATCCCCGATATAAATAGTACTAACTGCCACATAGAAAATATGCTTGGCATTTAGCCCAGCTTTCGCCCACAGGGGAATAGACCCTCGTATAGACCCTCGACAGGTGTGCCGAGGGTCTATACGTTGAGCTTATATATTTACTCACTTTGTGGGAGGTGGTCGCGTCTTCTTTGCCCCAGCCACCGCCATCAGTTTAGAGTGGCCGTAGGTGCACGTCTAGGAGTGCCTGTCAACGTCTCGCCGAAGACCGACCACGGCACGCGCGTATGTCGACACGTGATCTTCGTCGTCTTCGCCTCCTCTTTCCTTCCACGGTGTCCCGCTGGAGTCATTCCCACACTGCCCCTGCCTATGCAGAGGTGACGGTGGTTGCCTGTGGCAGCCTGCTGCGATGATGCCCCAGCCGCCAGTGGGACACAGAGAGCGGGAGCCCCTAGCAAGGATGCGAGGAGGCAAAATAAACAATGTACTGGAGTTGCGGGGCCGGGGTATTCCAGAGACTTTAAGGTCCAAAACCTTGCGAACTAGCCCTTCTAGGATATAATGTAGGCCCTAAGCCATAGCCGGGCTCCGGCGCCCACCTGGCTACCCTCCTCGACCTCATTCACGAAAGTGCCACCAGCAGGTCGCCGTTGAGCTGCAGCCGCGAATTCACGGGGTACCACCGCAGGAAGGCCGGCCAGCCACCTCATATATGCTGTGTATGGAAGGGTATATCAAACGCGGCCTAAGTCAGAAGGCCGACGGGCTCAGTCAGAATATTTCTCCTCCTCGCGTTAGCACCATCACACAACACTGGAAATATGGGCGAGTAACTCATCGACATTCGTCATGTCGCCCTCAGTTTCTTCACCACCGTATTCGTGAGTGCCGTCACTCTCAGTTCTCTGTTGATTCTCTGCCGGCTAAAATAAAGCGACACCACGCCAGTCTGCTGCACCGGATTCGACTAGGCGTCGCCTTCACCCGACGCTACGCGCACCTCATCGGCCGTGTTGACAGCCCGAACTGTGAGCGCTGTCCAGTGGTTGAGACTCTAACACATTTATTGTGCGACTGCCCTCTTTACGTGTCCCAACGGAAGATGCTGGTTTCAACGTTGGCCGGCATCGGTGTTAACACACTAAGTGAAACTAACATATTGTCCACAATGTCCTACCAGACAGCATCAAGGACTGCTACAAGGGCACTTATAGATTTTATGAAAAATACTGGACTTGACAGTAGACTTTAAGAAGACCACTGGGTGTGACGTGGTGAATGTACATACGCATCACCTCTTCCTGTCCCCATCATCATCATCACCCTTTTCTCCCCTTTCCCTTTTCCCCTGTGCTGAGTAGCAGGCCAGAGCGCACAAGCTCAGGCCGACCTCTCGGCCTTCTAATAAATTTCTCTCTCTCTCTCTCTCTCTGCTTCAAAGTGCCGCGCACTGTTGACGAACACGTCTTTAACATATCACACACCGTTCCCGTCTTCCACCATGAGTTTTTCCATTTGTTTTCTTTCTCTCTTCCTCTACTTTCTTTCTCTTTCTTCTCTATGTCTTGTGTACGTCTTTTTTGACCGTTTATTTCTATTTATTTCTTTCTTATCTGTCCTTTTCTGTGTTTTTCTTTTTCTTCCTATCTTTCTCTTTCTGCCCGTTCTTTCTCTCTCTCTCTTTGTACTTCTGGCTTACGCTTTCTTTCTATTTCTCTAGTTAGAGTGCATATATACATTATCATGCAATTGACTAAAACGCGTTCTTGGACTAGTTGGCGGATGGTCTGAAAAAAAAATAGGAGGCACAAAGGAACGAGGACGAGGATATCTTGGCACCAGTGCTGTGTTTTCTTGTCCTCGTTGCTTTGTGCCTCAAAACTTTTTCAATACATTATTATTATGGATGATATCCAGCGAATCAAGAGAAATACACTGAGAGAACCTGGCGTTGTTCTTCCGTAGGTCGCATGTTATATCATCAACGGCGGCGAACAGCCGCCTCAAAATGAAATATTAAGCTACTTAAGAAACCCCGTTGTTTCGAAAGTACAATAATGTGACTATGTTCGTTCGGTATGCAAGTGGTCTTATTCCGTCTGGCAAAATTATTTACGTCATTCTGCGATGTAGCCAAAATCACACACCATCATGTTTGCTATTACGTCATGCCTATTTTTTCGACGCAAAAATGAATGATTATCCTAGTTAATCGGTTCGCCCAAAATTATTCTACGAGCCTTTGGTTCGAGCACTCGGTCCACCAGCACCTAGCTACACACAGGTTTGCTGTAAAAAAAAAAGACGCTCGAAGTACTTTTTTCCTGTGCACACGGTTGCAGATTCGGACTACCGCACCTTCGCTCCACTGCGCGACGCCTTAGGCAGTTCAACCGAAAGCGCATACCTCATTTTGCACGCCAGCGGCGAGCTATTTATAGGCATTTCTTGCAGTCTCCTGCACGCGTATCTCTGTGCGCTCCTTCAACATCGCAAATGCTTGTTCATTGATTTCCCGCGAGGAGGCGCTAAAGGCCTTCGGCGCAGCTTAGCACGGCAACGGAGAAAGCGAACCACCGTCGGTTCGCTCTCTCTATCGCAAGGCCTCTCGGGCGATCTAAGAGCTCTTTAAAAGGTTATGAACTTGAGCTTAACAGTCATCTGGGCTAGTTGGTACCGATTCATTCTAAAAGCAAAAGGGGCGCACTACCCAACAGGGACAAGAGCAGAAGTGCGCCTGTGTTGTCTACCTCTGCTCTTGTCCCTGTTCCGTAGTGCGCCGCTTTTAAATGCGAAGCATTTCTTAGCGAACTTCGGCGACTTTGAGCGTATCTATCTATCTATCTATCTATCTATCTAGCCGCCTACGACTTGGTGCTCTCCTGGCCGTATCGTTAATGGGATTTATACCAAAATTGGTATGGCATAACATGACTGTATGACAAACATGAATGACTGGTCATATCATGAAAATCATGAATAACTTGTCATGAAAAGCATGATTTACATGCCATGGCCATAGTGCTCCTGAAGTCACTTTCTTAACTTGATATATCCGAAAATTGGTACGATGAGACATTTCTGCATGACCAACATAAATGATAGGTGGTAATATGAAAACCATGACCTGCATGTCATGTACAACATGATTTACATGCCACGCTCATGGCACACTGACGGCCGTTTCGCTAGCTTGATATACACCAAATTTGGTATTGAGTGACGTGACTGTATGACGAACATAAATGCCAAGTGGTCATATGGAAATCATGACATGTCATGTGCAACATGACTTGCATGCCACGCTCATGGCACGCTCGCGGCCGCTTCGCTAGTTTGATATACACCAAATTTGGTATTGAACGACGTGATTGTATGACGAGCATAAATGAGAAGTGGTATAAAAATCATTACATGTCATGTGCAACATGACTTGCATGCCACGCTCATGACACTCTCGTGGCCGTTTCGCTAGCTTGATGTACACCAAATTTCGTATTGAGTGAAGTGACTGTATGACGAGCATAAATGACAAGTGGTAATATGGAAATCATGACATGTCATGTGCAACATGACTTGCATGCCACGCTCATGACACTCTCGTGGCCGTTTCGCTAGCTTGATATACACCAAATTTCGTATTGAGTGAAGTGACTGTATGACGAGCATAAATGACAAGTGGTAATATGGAAATCATGACATGTCATGTGCAACATGACTTGCATGCCACGCTCATGGCACGCTCGCGGCCGCTTCGCTAGTTTGATATACACCAAATTTGGTATTGAACGACGTGATTGTATGACGAGCATAAATGAGAAGTGGTATAAAAATCATTACATGTCATGTGCAACATGACTTGCATGCCACGCTCATGACACTCTCGTGGCCGTTTCGCTAGCTTGATATACACCAAATTTCGTATTGAGTGAAGTGACTGTATGACGAGCATAAATGACAAGTGGTAATATGGAAATCATGACATGTCATGTGCAACATGACTTGCATGCCACGCACATTGTGCTCCCTGGCCGTTTCGCTAGCTTGATATACACCAAATTTTCAAGGCGAAAGCCTTTAATGTCTAATACTCACGTCCGTCCGTCCGTCCATCTGTCCCTCCAGCCGCGCCTTGGCACGGTGCCAGGTGGGCGCCGGGGGGCGCAAACGGACGCCGGTCGCGTTGGACTCTACAGCGCTCGCGCTTTGCTTGCGTAGCGTCGCTACGCCCGGCGTCTCTAATCATGCAAGGAGGGAGACGCGCGCATCACATTCCATTCTGACCGACCCCGTTTCATTGTGCACAGGCGTTCGAGGAAAACACTTTGGTAGTTTTCGAATAGCGTACGCAAAGTTTGCGGGTGTTGCGGTGCATGCGTCGTACGCTCACCTCTTGCGGGCTCCCGTTAAGTGACGCCCGCAACGCTACGCCCGCAGCGCCCGCAAGCTTTGTGTACGCTGTTCGAAAACTCCCTATTGACAAAGTGTCCGTCAGTTTAAACGCTGGAACGCGGATGGCGTCTGCACGATGCGCAAAGCGCGAGAGCGCGAACGCATGCGAAACGGAGGCAGATTGGTCTCGCGTCTCGCTGCGATTTGAGGTAAAAAATTAAGCGAACATAAGTGGCAGGTGGTAACATGAAAATCTTGGCTTGCATGTCATCTACAATGCCATTTCCATGCCACAATGATGGTGCGCTTGCGCCCAGTCCGCTAGCTTGATATACACCAAATTTTGTATTGCGCTACGTAACTGTGTGATGAACACAAATGACACGTCCTAACATCTAAATAATGACATGCATATAATGTACAGCATGATTTGCTTCTTGCTGGCTGCTTCGCATTACATTGATTCCCACAGTGCGTGGGATCTGCCGGTTTTTTGCATTTAGAATGAACTTGAGCTTGTTGGCGTGGCTTCATATCAGGAAAGAACGCCGACAAAGGGTACAAGAAAGACTGACAAGACTTGGCGCAACGCCAAATCCTGTCAGTCTTTCTTGTCCCGTTTGTCCGCGCTGTTTTCTGCTTATGATACGAGCTCTCGTGCTTAGCGATCAGAGTAGTACAGTACTGGCTCGTTAATTCGAACTGGGTTCATTCGAACTTACGGTTAATTCGAACTGACGCCCTGGTCCCGGCACAGCCCTGTGTATTTCTATGGGGGAAAACTCCCGATAATTCGAACGCGTCGGCACCCACAACGGTTAATTCAAACTGGGAGCCCCCAGGCTTTCATCGCTCCTCGCAGAAGTAGACCCGGAGCGATCGCAATGTGTTGCGAAACCAAACGAAATCAAATTTACGAGAGATGCGAAACGACAAAACGGCCAGCATTTTGCCGCAAATCAGAATTCGTACGCAGCACTGGTGCTCTCGGGCAAGCTGCAAACGATGCTCACGGAGTCACGACAGAAGAAACGCCAGCAAATGCAAATTACTGATTACATTTAATTTTGATTGCGCTAACTCTGCCATGTAAATGAACGTTTTGGGAAGAATTCAGAGCTCACACAATAGACGAGGACTTAAGGAAAGAAGATAACCGGGCATGCTGAATTCTTGCCAATAGGTATTCATACCAACTGGCTCAGCTCACTATACTTTTGCATTAAATGAACGTGTCTATGAGCATAAAAAGCGCCATATATTGTGACATTAGGGCTCACTGCTCCCATGGATGCATGTCGCTGCTTCTTTCTGGCGTATGACTGACTCATGAATTAATTCGGTTCGCTGTAACAGTTCGATGAACTGCATTTACGAAATCACCTGCCACAAACGTGTAGTAGCGCCTAATTCGCAATAACGAGACGAGGGGTGGCTTATTTGGGTTCTGCCCGTGCAGTGTGGCGCGATGTCCGTTCAACCTAGCATCAGCCCGGTAGTTCAAACTCTGCTTAATTCGAACAATTTTATAGTTCCCTTCGAGTTCGAATTAATGAGCTTTTACTGCGTCGAAGTGATACGGTAGAACGTGATGATCTGCTATAATTTCTCGGACACACGGCGGCAGCGTTTCCCGGCATTGAATATTATAGACGGTTTAGGCAGTTCTCTGGCAACATTGTGCGTTCAGCGTAAACGCACCCTTGAAAACTTTCAGTTTACCGTGTTTCAGCGTGGTAAGCGTTGCAGGCCGCGGCTGCTTGGATTTTGATGTTTTCTGCGGATCGAATTATTCCAGTGAAGCGCTCGCGACTCGGACACTGCTGTGTGGTGCCAAGATGCAGTCTGCGATACGGAACAAATTTGCTATCGTGAGTCAAAACCTTCTGTGTCCCGACAAATTAAGGCAAAATGAACGCTTGCATTGCAGCGATCAGGCGAGGAAACGGGATTCCAAAAAAGCACGCGTAGATTTGTTACAACCCACTTCATAAGAGGCAAGTAAAGCCCTACGGAAAGTCTAATCGCACAGACGCGATGCTGAGACATCAGTCGAAGGTCTCCAATTACAAGGAACACATCAGGCGCCGTCGTCTTCCACCCATGACAGATAACTGCGCTGCCGCATTAAGTGGATAGCAAAACGTGGAAGCTTGCTAATGCCGAAAATTCATCGTAAATGCGTGTCTTCTAAATGGAGCCTCATCACTGATGTGGACTGTTCGAAGCAACACTCGGGACACCAAAGCAGCCGCGCTCAACTAGTATCGCCCCGCAGTGTACGTCGCGGTGCCCAAGTCTTCCTGCCAACTGCAGTGATGCCGTTGCGTTTATTTTGTGTGAGAGTGACGCCTGCGAATGCGTTCGCGTCGGTGCGAGCAAATGACGCATCGCCTGCACTGTTCCCGCCAATGGACATCGTCGCACTCGAACTAACATTTCCGTCGGTGTGGCGCGGACTGTCGATGTAGGCGGGTTTACTTGAAAGTTAGATTCAATAATGGTATACTCGTGAGTAAAGCAAATTGGTGCGCGTGACTCAGCCGCACCTGCGTCATGATATAATAGGTACATTTGATATCATCTCACTCGCAAGGAACACAATGAAACGCGATAGATTCCGATCAGCAGCGCCCGGTGTGACACAGGCGCAGTAATGTGCACTTGATTTAGATGTTGTCTGCTTGGACCAAACTACATAAATGTGCCTGAGACTCTGACAGGGTTTCTAGCTCCACACGAAAAGCGTAATTGCATAACCTACCTCTCCAGCGGATCAGGTAAGTCTTCTCGCCACTGCAGGTTCTGCTTGTACCTCCCCGGTGCGACGTCGTCGAACCGCTTTATGTAGTCTCAAACAAGGGTGAAACTCTTTAGTTAGCCGAACTTGCGGCCAGGAAACGAAAAGCTAAACTACAACAAGCAGTGAACGCTGTACACTGGTATCAGTGAACAGAGCATCGGCCGTCGATAATCTGATCCGCGGCAAGCCCTTACAAAAAATCTTATTGAAAAATAATTGAAACGCCATTGCTCAATGTTGACATATTGTACTGAATAGTCGTTGTCGGTCCATTGAAAACTCATTGAGCTTATTGTTGACACGTATAGAATATTGACCACCGATCTTTTACCAAAATTTTAGTGACACAAAAGTAGTTGAATGGTTGTCGACTTGTTATTGAAAGTACATTGAGCATTGATTTCATTCATTGACAGGTCTAATGAATAATTATTGACTTAAAATTGAAGCAGCATTGAAATTCGATTATGTATTTATTGAAAGTACACGTATTGTACGTTTTCATAGTTGCTGAATTTTCGTACATATACAAGTGCAATATGCTACCGCAATACGAACAATGCGTACTGAGGCACATGCACTGAGGCACAGACCTCAGTAGGCATTGTTCAAAAGGGCTTTCACAGAACTTGAATAAGAACTGCTGGGTGTGCTTACGTGGGTTTTATATGAGCGCACAGCTGTCTGTTCATGCGCACTGTGATGTACAACGTATGCTTGCATAAAGAGCTACAGTAAGCCTGCACAGTTCGCGTGTTATAGCTGAAACTTTATCGCCAGCTATAACGCTTCGATTCTGCCAAAACACGTGAAAACCTGGAAACACAGTAAACTTAGCGAAAACTAAAATATGGACACGGGCACAAAATCAAATTGAATTACTCATACACAGTCTCACTCGGAGAAGTCAACTTTTGCAAAAGTTCTGTGACCTTTCGTTTTCTTTCATGAGGCCCAACAAAAGAAAAACGCAAATGTGCGGACATGTACCTTTATTAAAGCGAAAAACTGCAAAAACCACATCATCAGAGAAAAAAACCATAACTTAATTGGTGTAGCATTTGTTTCAACATGTAATGGGTGAGTCCCTCCTGCAAAAAATATTAAAAAAAAGGAAATTGTGACAAATTACTACCAAGAAGTCGGTGTGAAAAGGCGAAAACTCCATCACATCATACGGCTGCAGAAGGGCGAACATGCTACAAATGACCAGGCTGAAGCGACACGCGATTACGCGTTTTTTTACTGCCCCTCTCCAGAGATGCAAGCTTTACAGAGCGCGGATATTAACACAGAGGGGAAACGCTAAGCCACAGCTTTGAAGGCGCGCGTCGACACACACTAGGCGAAGTAACATCATAGCACATAAAAAAGACGCATAACTCCTCGCCCCGGAACACGATTCAACACTCACCCTCACATATTCGAAACATTACTAGACTAGCGCATCCAGCTATCGGAAATAGCACTGCGCAGAAAGACACAACTGTGTTGGTACAAACATTTTAAATGCGAAGCATTTCTTAGCGAACTTCGGCGAGTTTGAGCGTATCTATCTAGCTATCTATCTAGCCGCCTACGACTTTGTGCGCTCCTGGCCGTATCGTTAATGGGATTTATATCAAATTTGGTATGTCATAACAAGACCGTATGACGAACATAAATGGCTGGTCATATCATGAAAATCATGACTAACTTGTCATGAAAAGTATGATTTACATGCCACGCTCATGGCACGCTCGCGGCCGTTTCGTTAGCCTGATATATACCAAACTTGGTATTGAGTGACGTGACTGTTTGACAAACATAAATGGCAAGTGGTAATATGGAAATCATGGCATGTCATCAGCGACATGACTTGCATTCCACGCTCATGGCTCGCCCGCGGCCGTTTCGTTAGCTTGATATACACCAAATTTTGTACTGAGTGACATGACTGTATAATGAACATAAGTGGTAGGTGGTAACATGGAAATCTTGGCATGCATGTCATCTGCAACGCCCCTTACATGCCACGCTCATGGTGCGCTTGCGTCCAGTTGGCTAGCTTGATATACATCAAAATTGGTATTGCGAGACGTGACTGTACGACGAACATAAATTACAGGTCCTAACATGAAAAGCATGACATGCAAATTATGTAAAGCATGATTTGCTCCTTCCTGGCTGCTTCGCATTACATCGATTCCCACAGTGCGTGGTATCTGCCGGCTTTTCTAACCCGCAAACTTGCTGGAGACAAAACAAAGAACACGACACCTGTCGTAATAGCGTGTGCCTAATTACGAGGCACAAGCAGTTTTGAAGACGCAAAAAAGTAGTGCATGCGGTCGAATGTAAGCGTTAATGCACACCTTGAAACAAGCTCAAATAAGCGCGCCAATAAGTCAGTATGTTCGAAACAGAACCGAAATGAAAAGCTACATTTATGTTAGGACAGTTCAAAAATGATGGCACAACACTAACGCAGTCAAGTACTTCTGAAACATGTCGCGCATGCAGCCGATGTAGCAACAAAACACGCGTTTTTATTCTTCATGGTTTTCCAAATAAAAGGTTGTACAAGTAAAGAAAACGAACTCACCTTCAACGATGGAGCCCGTAGTTTTTTAATCCGCATATTCCAGGAATGGTAAAAGCACATCAAGGTGACCGCGTCCATTCCTGCAGCTACGCAGAAATGAAACTGCGAGAGTCGCGCACGCAAGCTGAGACGTCCATTTCTCCGTCGGAACGATTACGGAAATACGCCTCACAGTCCGCGCAGCCGCCACTCGCAGACAAACGTACTTGCATGCAGGTCCACAACTGCTGAACATGCCACGAAGTAGCTTCTTCACAAGTGCGTTCATACCGTCCATGAATCACGGTATTTACACTGCACGAAATAAAGCGAGAGTAGGCGAGCGCGCCACACGCGACCGGCGCGCCGGAATTCAATGCGCTCAACTGACACAGACGGCAGGGTGGATATCCATCCGCGCTGTCGTTGTCAACGCCGCTGCGAAGGCTGTTAGATAGTTAGGCTGTTATCGCTGTTATTTGTTCCGTAAAGCTTACTGGTTAAAGACCTTTGAACACTTCATGATTATGACTGCTGACGCAATCCAACACCTCACAAATTTATCCTCTTGCGCGCTACTTTCTTCGTCGCAATATGACATGGCGCGCAGGCTACCAAGTTGCAACATGTTGCGGCGTTGCCGCAGTTTCTGCAAGGAGCGCATGGCGCGGGTGGCGTTCGTTCGCCAACAGCAGGAGTAGTAATAAAAAAAATGTAAAGGGAAGATAGTCGCCGGTACATCACGTTCATCTGATATCTCGTTGCGGTGAGGTTTGAGATATGCCTGGTTCACGGTGGCGGCAAGCCTGCCGTAACGGCGCGGTGCCGTAGACCGTCGGCCGCCGCCGCCCGCGAGAGAGCTGTTCAAAGTGCACGGCAAACTTCACCGGCGAGACGATCACGTGACACGACGCAATCTCGCAAAAAACGTGAGGCGACGAGAATTCACGATGTGCGCATCAGATGGGCTGTGAATCGACTCCATGATCGACGCGGACCGTTTTTCTGCCGTGAAAAAGTCTGCCTTGTTCGCTGGAACCTAACAAGCCTCTCAACGACACCGAGTACGTTGTGTTTGAATGCGCTCATTTTGGTGTGTTCCCTGCTGCTGCGGCGCCGGCTCGTTTTCTTCCCCGCGCTGCCCCTTGCGCCGCTTCGTGTGGCTCGTCCTTTTTCGACGACGATCTTTCTCCGGCGATCCCTCGCTTTCCTGAATTTCATCATCGCTTGGTGCCCTGAGAAAGAACACTTGCATTGTCTCAGCCTGCGTTCATGCGCTTTCGTAGCGAGAGCGACGTTTGTTTCCTTACCTTTGATGCCAAATTCCACCCCGATGATGGTCCACCGGTTCATTTTCAGCTATGTGTCTTTGTACTCGGGCGTTGTCATACAAGAAACTGTAGTGTTTTACGGTTTCAAGAAATTCTTCCATTGGAAACTCCATACCTCAAATAAAGGCAAGAAACGCGGAGCGTAATACAAGCCGCTCAGCGTCCCCTGTTTCTGCTTTTCGCGTCGTCTGCTTCTCCCGCGAAGAGGACGCGAAAAGCAGGCGCGGGAGAAGCAGACGACGCGGCGCGCCGTAGTCATGGCAACCGCTCCTCCGCCGCTGATTGGCCGCGTCATTCTCCGGCAAACGGAAAACGGCACGAAAATGGGTCTCGGACCTATTCTCCGAACGGCAAAGAACGGCAGACGTGCGCGAACGAAACAGCCCGCGCACGGCGGCCTGAGAACGGGAAACGGCAAACGGCGAGCCGCCGTGCCGCTACCGTGAACCAGGCAATACACGGTCTCATCGACACCGCGTGCAGGCAGGCGTCGCATTCTGCGCCGAGGCCCCCGCGATCCGTTGGGAGATACCTTTATGTCATCTCATCGTGTTGCGCGCGTCCGCGGCGGTACATGAATGATGCCTACCTTAAAAAACTGCATATGCACGTTATATTCTCAAACCATTATTCCTTTGGGACCACCGTAGTCGAGCAGTGCTTGCAACTCTGGGCTGTTGCCGAATATCTATCGCGGGTTCCATCCCGGCCGCGGCAATAGCATTTTAACGGGAGTTCGTTAAAGAGATCGTTACGCAGAAATCCCGGTGTCGATGGCGGCATCGACTTCAATGTTGAGCGAAAGACCAGCGTTGGCCCTGAGCGAAAATTTGAGGTATAAATAGAAGAGCCGTGGGTCGTTTGCAATTTGGCTTTGCGACACAGTAAGTCTCCACTGAGAAGCGAGAGCAGGCTAGCGATTGTTAAAGCGATATGGCGCGTGCGCGCTTTTGTGTGTGTTTGTGTGTGTGTGTGTGAGGGGGGGGGGGATATCGCGTAAGGGGGTCCCCCCCCCTTTTTTTTTTGACGTAGGCAGAAATGCTGGAGGCTGATTTCCTTCGATTGAGGTGCATGTTAAAAAGCCCCAGGTGTTTGAACTTTCCGGAACCCTCCACAGCGGAGTGCCTCACAATCATATTGTGGTTTTGGCGCATATAACCCCAGCAATTAATTAATCAAGCTTTCTTTGTGTATTCAGCGGCAGTGCAGTTGCTGCCCACGGCTGTGTACATGGACGTTACACTTTTACTGCGTTGTTTGCGTTACTGCAGCAAGAAGTCAGCTATAGCATCGTTGCCGCCTGACTAATCATGTGTTGAGTCGTTCGGTTAGAGCTAATGAAACGGACAGGCTGGAGAAATCACGTTGCCAAACGTATATAGCTAGTACGCAAGCGATAGAAGACCGCATATGCACATGACGTTTATAATATGCGTTCTATCGGGGTATGCGCTGCTTACTTGGGGTGGTTTCATCCATAAAAAGGTTTCGATACTTTACAGGCTTGGCAATGCGCGCTCATACATACACTGCAACTCAATAAAGGCGCAACGATAAGTCAACATTTTTTGTCAATGACTTTTTAGTTGATGTAATCAACAGAAAAAACCCATTGAGTATATATTGAGCAACGTCAAGACATCTTGCCAAGTCGTTGAAAATCGGTTGATTCAATGAATAGTGACCGGAATGTCAACAACAACTCAATAGTCATTTTTATAAGGGAGGCGGGTCGGCATTTGTACTAGATGCGGTATCGAACATTGGAGCTCATCGCTGGTGGCCAAGTTTGATTCTAAAATAATCTGGAATGCTCCCATACATTCTGGTGCGGTTTGCTTAAGGCAGTATCTACACGTGCAATGGGCCGGTAACACAAAACATCGAAAGCTTGTAGAAAACGAACAGTAAGCTGACCGGCCTGTAATTTCTCAAGTCCTTGTCGTTCCCTTTCTTATGGATTAAGATTACGTTAGCATTCTTCCAAGATTCTAGTAGGCTCACCATAAAAGGCGCATCATATACAGGGTAGCCAGATTTTCTAACAAAAATGTCTCTACCATCTTAAAACAGATCTGATGTTACCTGATAATCAACAGTGGTTTTGCCTCTTGCATTCCCCCCCAGGAGTTTCTTCACTCCCCTCTCAATACTGGGGAGCTGTTCACTTCGTATGGGCTACTACTACTTCGTACATTATCATCGTGGTTGCCCCTACTACTTTACAGATATCTGTAAAGCTTCGCCACTAAATCTCCTCCGCTCTGTAAAACTCTGCTCGGCTTTGCCACTGCACAATTCGCCGACGTGATGCTCAAAGGTTTCATTCGCATTTATACCGCTAAAATGACACTGCCTGTCTGAAAAAAAATATGCGCTGCTCATGGTGAATTAAACGCAACCTGCAGACGCCTCTCCAGGAAAATGCGTTCCAGGCGGACTATAAAGGGCGAGATAAACGAAAAGAAACAATGCACTTCGCAGTGAAAAAAAAATTGGTACTGTTGCTCTTCGCTCATTGTTATCGCGTACGGGGCAGGCTTCAGCCTATGAACAGTGCTAGAAAGGAATTCCGGCACGTCTTAAGCAGTCTGAGAAAAAACAACCAAAAGCTTCTTCCTCTTTCGGAGAGCAGGCACACATAACGTCTTGTCGCTTGGCTTGTCAAGCAAGTGCAATCTGTGCCACAAGAAAGGACCCACTGTTTTCCCGCACGAGGCTTCAGCGAGTGTGTTCACGTTTGGACGCTTCCAAGGAACTCGGAAACGATGGGATGCGCAAACATTCTTCTCATCGTCGCCTTTCAAGACGCCTCTCGGGTTTTCTTAGCCAGGCAGGAAGCATGTAGTGCTTATTTCGTTTCTTTGATTCACTCTCATGGCCGAAGCTTTACGTAGAAGGGTAGTGTCACAAAAGTGCATGAACGCAAGGAACATGGGAAACTGTACTTATTACAAAGTGCTAACAGAGAATACAGGACTACCAGACATAATCAGATGCTACTGTATTACGACATAAAGAAAGGAAGGCTGCTGGCAAGCACGTTATTTAAGCACGTGCTCGGTTGGCTACGCTGGGAAACGAGAAATAATGGATAATTAGAAGCAAAAATGGCTGTGGAAAAAAAGCATATGTACCGTTAGTGTTAAAACCATGTGTTAACACTTCACAAACGTTCGTAAAGAACAGTACACATCAGGAAGCACAAATTTGGCGCTTGTGGTCTTGTGAATGCAAAATGCTTAGACCGTAGTCTCAGGATTCGTTTTTTTTTTTTTTTTTTTTTTTTTTTTTTTTTTTTTTTTTTTTTTTACAAAGATAACATTCAATCAAGGCGACGGAGCTCAGTTTTAGAGCACAACGCTGAAATATGAAGGATGGATATGTGACAATATTTACAAAACTGGATAAGAAATCACATTTATCTTCAGCACGTATGTCACAAAGTGGCCGTCAAACATAGGTTACAAGCGAAAATATCAGTTTAAAGGGCCCCTAAACAACCTCTGAAAATACGAAGAGCGGGCGCGTTATTCTCTTCCGACGTCTCCTGGGCTTGCGGCTCACTACGTGACGTCGGCTCTTTGTTCACGAGACGTCAGGATTAAATGAGCTCTCGATTGGTCGATATACGAGAGGGGCGAGAGGCTTTGCCATGCGGTCGCACGCCCGTTCTGCCTTGTCTCGCATGACCATCGTGTGCGATAAAGTGACTTCACTCGTTTTCTGCGTTTGCGACTGCGAAGCGGAGATGGCAGCGTGTAGTCGAAAAGCGCGAAATCCTGACTGGCTCAAGGCTTAGTGCGGACATTCCTCGTGTTTTCTGACGAAATATGTGGCAAGGAGGAGATAGCGCTTTTAGGTGTGGTAGCGAAGGCAAGAAAAAAACTACTCTCTCGCCTTTTAACTCGGTGTGGTTTAGGGGCCCTTTAAGTCAAAATTGTCATGTTGTCTTTTCGATATGACCTGATAAGGGAAGGGGAGGGGTTTGACGTCGTGCCGGAGGCCGCATGCGGCCCTCGGGCCACACCTTGCCGACCCCTGTGATAGAGTAAAGCGTTGTGACGGGAAAGTACAGGTGGCAAATAAAGTCGCCAATAAAGGACCACACATTAGGAGGGAGAGCTAGAGAAACATGGAGAATTTGATGCGGCGAGCAAGGCGGTAAAGTAATAGTACTTATGAAGACAATTGAGATTAGGACGCGATACCTGTGTGCACCCGCTTCTATGTGAATGTGATTAAAATTTCGTGTTTGTTTGCCTTTTTGAAACATCTAACTTCAACAAGATCACACGTATACGGTAGAGGCAAAAAAAAAAAAAAAAGACAGTGCGATAATTTTCAGCTGAAGTAATGACTTTCAGTTAAAGTGATACAAGACATGGAGGTGAAGTTTTACAGGGCAGAGAGACGTTAGACGTGGTAAGGTTTATGAAATATTTTCTATAATAATGCTAGTACCACCAAAGTATTTCTGTAAGATGAAGCGATCGCGGCGAAATTAAAAAGCTTCCAGGTTAAGAGCATGATAGGTAAGATATAAATCCTACATGCATGGTGACTAGTAAAACTTCAGTCGTACTACTGCACTTTATCATGCAGTCTGTAATTCATTTCTTTTGACTTAATGTGTTTGGCGTCTTTTCAAGCACCTCCAAAGCCGTGGTAACACTCGAACAGGACTGCCCGAATAACGCGCTCCCGTTTTCTGTGTTACATTGCATATGGTCGAGCGCACAAGCCCAACTGTTGTTTGCAGTGATTCCTGTTGTACTTGGCAGGCGCATGCATTATACTGTAGATTGTCGTAATAACAGCAAGTAATTAAAGTGTAGTAGGACTTTTAGTATGCGTCGTGATAGCACGAGTTCAATAAGACGAAAGCATTCTATATATTGTGCATAGGATAGATTGTTTTGCGGGTTGCCTATTTATCGTGATGGTGATGAGCGAAAGTAGCAGTATCGCCACAATGGTGAAGCAATAAATGTTATGGCAACACATTAGCATGTTACACGAAATAATTACACCATCTTACACCAATAGCGCCAAAAGCGTAGAAGAAGAGAGAGAGGGGGGACGAGCATGCGCAGTGAGAGTATAGTCGCCGCGGCGAGGGATGCCTAGAGGAGAGAGAGGGGGGAGCGTAGGAGGGGAGAGAGGGAGGGGACGCGCATGTGCAGTGAGAGTGTGGTCGGGGCGGGGAGGGATGCCTAGAGGAGAGAGAGGGGGGAGAGGAGGTTTTTATCTTTATTTTTTTTAAAGGGTTTGCGCATGCGCAGCAAGGGTAGTCGGCCGCACACCACCACCACCACCAACACCACCACCGGATTGAACTTCGCCATAAGACGCTTCGCATCTAATAAGCCTGCCACCTTTAAGAGCAACTCAACTGCTAGTAAAGATAAGCTTGCTGAGTAAGCAGGTGTGCCGCGGCGCCGCCCGACCCTCATGAAGAGAGACTCGATGTCTACGACCAACCGGTGGTGGTGGTGAGAAGCGGCTTCCGTGGGCACAGCACGTTAGGTCGAAAAGCGTAAGATTGCTTGAACATAACGCAAGACACACAGCGTCCCACCTTAATGGTGCAAAACTTAATCATTTTCTGGGCGAGAAGCAGCGCCACGACGCGATTCAATGCCACCGACACGCAACCTGAAAGCTGATCCCGCGCGCACGAAAGATTTTCCATCTGCCGCGAGGCCGCGTCGTAATGCAAAGGCAACGAGAGCGTTTCTTTTAGCTACGAAGCAGTTTGAAGGACCGCCATGTCGCCATCTCTAGTGCCGCGTTGGCATAACGCAGATCCCACGTTTGATGCTCACAAGACAAGGAGGCTTCACGTTTGGAACGCTAGCGCGTGCTTGTCCGTGATCGAGAGCGTCTCCGAAGGGCTGATTCCTATGTCCGAGCCAGCGAAATGAGAGCGAAACGCCAGCATCGGGACTTAGACGCAGATATGAGGAGGAGGGGCGCCTAGGCGAAACGGCAGCGCCGGAAGTTAGACGCACCGCGCTCAAAGCAGCAAAAAGTAGAAATCTAGAAAGAAGACTACAGAACAGGAAACAGATAATCACAATCAAATCAGATAATCAGAAGAGAAGAAAAGAAAAAAAAAGCAGATAAACACAAGAAAAACACTAGGGAAGCACAGTGGAATCCATGCTCCGCAGTTCGCACGGCTTTAACTTTGGGTGGAACTAGCTTTGAATGTTTTCTCAAAAGCCACGATAAGCCACGTGCTACGCCTTTTGCCTATACCTCACAGGTAGTTAGGCGACAAGTTCCTTCGACGCTCAAGCAGCTCAGATATGCGCGTACCGCCAACTGTGATAAATTCTTATAAATATGGCGGCCTCTGCCGTAATTGTAAGCATACTTGAGCATAAAATGGCTACCGCTGAAGCAGATCCGTTAGCCGTGACACTATAGTAACATTCTTTGTATACGTCCACGAAGCGACGCAGACCTGAAAGGCTGTGGCTCCGAAATGAACTTGTTTTCAATTCAACGTCGCTGTAAGTCTCGCCGCGGTCAACCACCATATCCACCAGCCATAAGTATGCGCAGGGTTCCCCTTCAGGGGGGGGGGGGGGGCGAAGGTTTATCGCAGCGCCCCCCCCTCCCTATTAATTCAATGTATGGGGTTGACTTCCCCCCCCCCCCCCTTTCCGCCTTCTTAGGTGACTAGGGGGGCCAGCCGCACCCCCCTGCCTCCCTCGCGAGCACACCTATGGCACCAGCGCCGATCGTTGCCGTCGTTGTCACACAGAGTAGCGCCATCTGTCGAAGGCGCGGGTGGAAAACCCGCGCCGTGAAGTGAAACTACCGGACCGCTAGCGTTGAAAAGAGCCCAGGCCACCATGTCTCAGCGCCCGAACACGACAATCAAGTGTATCGCGCCATGTACAGACCTTCGGAATTCGTAATCAGAATTAGAACTGTGGGAACGGCGCGGATCACCAGTAAACGCCGTCGCCGCGTGCTACGCATTAGGGGTGCGCGCATCTCATAGATCGCTTACAAAAGAGCCTGCTGACAGAATGCACGGTGGAGAGTCGGCGGAATGTCAAGAATGATGTGAGGCGGCAGAGACATTGGTGTGTATGTGCGGGTTGTGAGCTGCCCGGCGAGGCGAAGGTTAGGGGCGGGTGAGGGTGCCCATGAGTTACGCACAGTTTCTAATTTTGTACCGGTAACTGTTCCTTTTTGGCGTTAAACGGACGGTTTCAGTAACTTTGCGGGGCACGAGGCAACGAGATCCGACCAACTTCAACGTAGGGGAAATTCCGACCTTCTAGCTTTAGCGATATTGCGGACAAACATTAGGAAGAACACAGAACGAATGGGCGTGTGTTCAGGTAAAATTTAATTGGATTCACATTTTATAACTGTCAGAGTGATTTCAAAGCTGCTTATGTGAAAAGAATTTGGTCGCCTAAAAAAAACTCTCATGGCTACAAAAAGAATTTTTGCGCCAATTGTGCAGTTCCTGAGCTTTGAGGGTACCAAGCAAAAAAAAAAAACAAGTCCTGGCCTAGGTCGCCATATTTATTTTCGTGATTTTTATTAATTTTCATCATTGCATACTGATTTTCATCAAAGTGAAATGAATGTAAAAACTATTTCATTACCCTTTGTTGTCAACGCCATTTAGAGGAAAAATGAAACAAAAAAGAAAATAGCCCAAGTGCCCTCTATATAAGGAATTTATGTTTCAGACAGGTAAAACTGGGGATAATAAAACTCGCAACATATTCACTTTTATATCCAAGCTTTCTTTCGAAAACAGTTCGGTGTTTTTTTCCCATCACCGTAATACTTGAATATTCGAAACAGCTGTAGATTATAGCCCCATGAAGGTCGCTGGTTGGATCCCGGCCACGGCGGTCGTATTTTGACGCAGAAGAAATGATAGAGGCCCGTCTACTGTGCGATGTGAGTTCACGTTAATGAAAATCAGATAGTCAAACTTTCGGGAGCCCTCCACTACGGCGCCTCGCATAATCATATCGTGACACTGGGGCGTAAAACCCTAGATAATATTATTGATTATAGCCCCTTCTCCAAAATTGCGACGGTGTTCGTACCGTAAAAAAATCACAGTTTCGCCGCAAGCGTGAATGAATGAATGTTATAGTAACAAATTGCGATGGTATACGAACGAAGGTTAGCAGCTAACTCTTTTGGGTTCGATATCGCGTAACTCAACGAAGCGCTGGTTGAAGGCAATACGGCCGCTCCAGGGACTGTAGGGCTTTTCGTGTTGTCCGTTGTCTCAACCCGAAGCGTTGAGAGCACAGGAATATTAAGAGTCGTCTGTTTATGTCTGTCGAAATAACGCTTGCGACGGCGCCCTTTTGAACGAAGTTCGCAGTTGCTTCTCAACGACGCAGCCCCCCACCTCCCCCCCCCCCCACCTCACGTACAGGTCCTCATGTTTAAGCTTTTCAGGCAATTCACTATGACCGAAACTTGCTTTTCGCATGATAAAGCGCAAGAGAGAGAATTTCTATAAATATGCGCACATACAGACAAAGCTTTCTATGCACAGTAGTTGCAGTATGAGTTCTGAAAAACTGTATTGCAGGGTTTCAGAAAGCTGATACTCTAGCGTACGGTGATGTGCAAACTTTCTTTTTGCGCGGGCATTCATGTTGTAGTACTAGGATTAGGCATGTGATTTTCCATCGGTTTGTAAATATATTTGTTTTCTGGTTTCTGGAAACTCCTTGATGAAAACTATCATGCAGAAGAAACAAAGTATGCAGGTGAACTCATATAAAGCAACCTCTGCTTAAACAAAAATATTTTTTTTAAAAGTCGATCTGTTCCCTTTCCGTGTTCTTTTTTTTTCTTTTTTTCTCGTAACTGTCACTCCAATTTTGTTTCTGTTTTAACCATACAGGCACATTTGTGACGTGCTTTTTGTAACAGGCATCTTTTTCCATCTGTTTTCAAGAATGCAGTGTTCCTATTTTCATAGTGGCGCAGCTAAGCTTCTGGCATATGGACGTTGTGTTGCATGCGCATCCTAAATATAGTCAAAACTTTTCCACAACGTCAGTAAAGTTAGTTTCATTCTATAGTGTTCAACTGTATCGTTTCAATAAACAAAATGCTTTTCCATACGTGTAAACATCTACAGCTGCTTCTTCTTGATGAGCTTTCTAGTGCAGGCCACTGCCAATATCGCTATCCGCCGACTATTCCCTTCTTTTTGTTTTTCTTTTACAAGAAGGCCGCGTGATTTCCGCGCTAATATGCTCTTCAGTGCCCGTGAACAGCATATACACATGGGAGGATTCTCCTAAGCTTCATGTCACATAGAAAAGCAAGTGGAGCAGCGAAATAGCCTTGGAAACAGATCGGCATTCTTGCTGCCATTTTTTCTTTGCGTAGATGGCTGACTACTAGATATTTGTTGTTGTGGCAACGATCAATATCAGCCAGTGTCCCAAGAGAGGCGCATGCTGCAGATGAATACACACATACAACCTGCTACAGAAAAGACTTTATTGCCGGCTTAAGCTCGGAAAATCCGTTTTCTCCGTTTGCGGACAGCTCTCGCTTTCAAATTTTTTAAACATGTTTTTTTTTTCATCGCATTCAGCGCTGGCACCAGGCATTTCAATTTCGTCCTCGCAGATCTGCTACTTTTCGCATTGCCCGATATAGGAAAGAGAATTTGAATGGCAGGATTAAATCTTTTAACGCTCATTCATTCCGTTTCTTTGACAAATTTTAAGAACACTGACATGTGTTTTATCGTCGCGGCCCTGCGCATCGCTTCTTGTTTTGTTTAGTCAATACTTTTTTTTTGCATTTCTGCACTTTGTTCATTGTAATGCGAATGATACTGAAAGCTGGCAATAATCAGAAACACAAGCTCCCACGTAACAGCTGCAGCTTTCGCACGTCGCCTTTTTTTCAATATAGAGTTAAGAATACACTCAGTGATTCACCATATGAACATATCCGCATGCTCGGTGCAGAGAAATAAAATTTTAGAAGAAGTAAGAGTAATCTTCTTCGAAGAAATTAGCACTGTTTTTTTAACTCATTTTGTAACTGTTTGGTGTTAATGAAGCCATTAGTAACACTATGAGCAGTTAGTAACATTTACAGAGTCCTTATTTTATGATCTTCTTATACGATGCTCTCGTAATGCACGATTGAACATCTGCATATAATTAGTTCATACGCAAATCCAGAATACATTATTCATTTTTCGAGCAGCCCTTAAATTGAAGAGGAAAATCGCAAACGTTCTCGATTTCATGGTCACAGGAGCATTCAGGTGAATTATGTCGCGGTATTTGACAGACATAATTGTTAGTGTACGTCAATCCATGTCGCAGCCTGAAGAGCAATGCACTCATGTGCGGTCAAACAGCTGCAGCTGCATTGAATTTGTTTCGGGGGTTCTCTTATTATAGCAATGTTTGTTTCCTTCCAGTACTATTGTGCCATTTATCCACAGAAAATGGATAGACATATAGCAATAAGCAGTTGCTAGTTTAGTTCGTAGATTGTTACATCAAGAAACAATACGCGTGACCACCTCAGAAGCGACCTGTCCTTTTCTTTCTTGTATGTTCTCTGTTGGTGCCCCGCCTTGGTTATACCACTCAATGAATAGGCCTACGTGTTATTATATTTCGGATACTTTACTAACACGTGGGGATTTCACAATGACTCCGTTAATAGCCTTCTAGAAAAATACATGTATGTCAACATCCTCACTGTCATTTATTGTAATATGGTTGCATACCTAAAGACATACTAAAATATTGTGGGGCTATGCTGATTCACCAGCCACAGTGGGTGAAGGCATTGCGACCAAGCGTATGTAACCGACACAGTAATGGTCGTCCCCTTCGCAACACTATCATGACCGTGCGGGTAAGGTACCTTGGATGTTTGAAATAGACTGTGGTATTAAATTTCGTGGGGTCCACAGAGCTTATTGGATTTTGTGGGCTTGTCGGTGTGCACCCAGGAATGTTTTTTTTTTTACCTTTGTAAATTTTTTGACTGAATATAACATTTATTAATGTACATATGGGCGTTTTGTAAATCTGATGCCCCGTGACTCCATTCATTTAATTATCTATTCACTCATTCATAATACGTGCGCCAGCAGTCAGCGTCCTTTTGAAGTTCCACAGATTTTTCAATTTTTCCGTTACTCTTCTTTCCGTTTACAGTGATGCTTTGGCAAATGCAGTCGGCATAAAGGTTAGCATGGCAGCCTCGTCTAACAGTAGCAAAGTTTTCGAGCAAATCAAGGACTTTGAGGGCAAATAATGTATTGATCCCTCTGTCACACGGATAGTGCGTATAACGCGAAAGTGTAATGTGTCTCCAAATTGAAGCATTGCAGAGGTGTTTGACGACAATATATGTAGCTCGCACTATCTGCGCTTGTATTGCAGGCGTGAGAGAATTCGTCGTCAATGCACCAGCCTTGACACCCATTGCAACACCTTCATTCAGCGCTTTCGTTCGACTGCGTAGGTTCTTTCGCAACCCGGTGTGTTGCGACGCACTCAGATTTACGAATGTGGGAGTCACAGCACTTATTAATGGAAAGCGTTCTCCTTTTTTTATTTGACTTGCACCGCAGATACAACCCATGCATTTGGTTCAGGTACATTGACTCTCTACAAGCGTGGGTATTCAGCCCAGTCAATAAGACACACCTCGCGAGCTTGGATACGTGGGTCGAAAAGCCAGCTTGGCCAAAAAAATTTTGACGCACTTTTCTTTGAGCGATCATCGTCCTGCGTAACAGAGGGACAGAAGGACAGACATTTCTTTTCGTTGAGCCGTTATAGAAATGCTTACGCATTTACATTGCCCATGGATGGTTTCGTTCTTGAGGTTTCTCCTCCCGCTATTGTCTGAAATCCAACTCTATAGTTTTCATAAAATTTTCTAATTTCACTTAGCCTCCATTCTGTTGTTGCTAATAAACACAATCAGGATTTTCTGAATAAACTGCAGTCGTATGTAATTACCGCCAAAAATAAAACATGCTGTAGGCCTCTGGAAATTCGCCTACGCACCATCTGTAATAGCCCTTATGGTCTCCATAACTGTACGCAGCATATTCTTGATGTTTTTAGATGTGAAGCATCTTATGGCGAAGCTTATTCCGGTGGTGGTGGTGTGCCGGGTGACCACCCTTACTGCGCATGCGCCAACCCTTAAAAAAATAAAAATAAAAAACCTCCTCTCCTCTAGGCATCCCTCCCCGCGGCAACCAAACCCTCACTGCGCATGCGCCTCTCCTCCTCTCTCCCCTCCTACGCTCCCCCTTCTCGGCATCCCTGCCCGCGGCGTCCACAATCCCACTGCGCAAGTGCGTCCCCCCCCTCTCTCTCCTCTCCGACGCTCCCCCCTCTCTCCTCTAGGCATCCCTGCCCGCGGCGTCCACACTCCCACTGCGCATGCGCGTCCCTCCCTCTCTCTCCTCCTATGCTCCCCCCTCTCTCGACTCGCGACGCCGACGCAGACAGCGTCTGCTAGCTAGTTGTGTGTTTAGAGAAATTTATTAACACATACTATGAACATGAATAACATTTCAACAGAACAGAACATGCACAGACATGGTTGAAAAAACCGACTGCTCGCGCTGCACAACCGTTCACTGGCCACCCCGTATATATGGCAATGGATCTCGACCTGCAAGGTGGTGCCGGTGGGAGATTTCTCCTGTGCGTTGTTGGACAATTAAAATTTGCAGCGTGCGCGTTAACTAAAAGCGGACTGCGGGTCTCTGTGTCCAGTCGGAGTCTTCTGTCTCTCATTGCCCATTAGCAGCGATTGGCATGTTCCAGTAGCAAACACCGCTCCATCACTGCGTGCTTTGCGCCTCCCCAGTTTTCTCTCCTGCTCAACGCTGCGATGAGCGCCAGCGTCAACGCCGCCGCCAGTGTGAGCGTTAGCGCCCGCTGCTTCACATCTACACATGGTTCCCTCTAGCAGGAGATGGTGTAATTTTTTTCCGCTCATGTATTTACACTGTTTTGCAGCAACTACCCCAGCAGACCAATGCCGTCCACAACGCGGTCCACAATAACAAAAATCACACTGCGTACTTATTAACTACACCAGCAAGGAACTCGTAAATGTGGGCTGACCATGAAATGGGAGTAATCTGACAGAATACTCAGAAGCCATAGCGGCCACAAAAAAAAATGGCGGGAACTGGCAGACTGTAGCAACACAAACGTGTGTAGATCAGTTAAGTTCAGTTTAATTATCTTAAGAGCCGCCCGAAGGACACATTACATAAGGATTGGGTAAACAATTTTTCAAATGATTTACGCATTAATTAAATTTATATTGATTAATTGCACGCTGTTTAAACAAGCACAGCCAGGTAATGGCGGTAATCTCAGCAGGAAGGCCGTTCCAGTATTTGGCAGTTCGTGGGATGAACGAGGCAGAGAAGTGAGCCGTTCGGGCATGTGGGCGTGCGACGTGCTGCGAATGACTGGTGCTGTGAGAAATGCGTGAAGCCAGTACGATGTATGGTGCCTGATTAAGGGTGGTGTAAAAGAAGAGCGCAAGTCTGGAAGTGCGTCGATCATCACAAAGATGAATTCAACCTGATTCTGCCTTAAGTGCTGGAATTCTGATATTATATGAGTATTCTGAGTGAATTAATCTAGTACGCGATTCCGCACAGCTTCAAGTGAGTCGATAGGATATGATTGATTTGGGTTCTAGATGGCTGATGTATGTTCCAGTTTTGGTCTCACGAGTGACTGATAGGCGAGTAACTTCACATTTTGTGGGGCCTGACGAAGAATACGCCTGAGAAAACTTGGGGTCCGGTCTGCTGATGATATGATATTAGAAATATGAGCATGCCATGACAGATTGTTGGGAAATTGTTCCTAGACATTTATAAGAATGTAGATATCGACAGGCGTGCTTTTAGTTCTGTAATAAAATTCTATGCGATTAGTGCGGTGAGATAACCACATAACTCTGCATTCATTTTCATTTAGGGTCATTAGCCAATCATCACACCAAGTGGCTATGTTATATAGATCTTTCTGGAGAGCGATTTGATTGTGGGTGTTATATATAGTGTGCTAAATGACACAAACATCCGCGAACATTCTAATGCTACAAGAGACATGTGAAGATAAGTCATTAATTTATATTAGAAATAATAATGGGCCAAGAACCGATCTTTAAGGAACCCCAGATGTTACTAGTACTGAGTTAGGTGAGTTATTATTTAAATTACGGATTGGGAGCGGCTACTAAGAAGTTCAGTCATCCACTTCAAGACATCTGCATGCAAGTTAAGTTTTCTTAGCTTCTATTATAGGCACTGGTGAGGAAACTTATCAAAGGCCTTGCAGAAGTCCAGGAAGGTCATGTGAGTCTGTGCATTAATATCAAGATTAGTACGAATGTCATGTAGAAAGATGGCAAGCTGTGTTTCACAAGATAAACCTTAGCGGAATCTATGCTGAGCGAGATGAAGAAAGTCGTTCGAGTCCAGAAAGTTTATGATAAGAGAGTAGATGACATGTTCTATGATTTTACCAAGGGATGCTTGTTAACGAGATCGGACGGTGTTTTAGCGTACGGTATTTTACCTCATTTGTGGACTGGAACGACCTTCCGAATTTTCCAGCCGTCTGGAATAAGAGCTAAAGGAGCAGAGTGGCTGAATAGCAAAGATAAATAGGCTGTGGTAATGCACTTTGCGGTTTTCAAGATTTTTGCGTTAATTTCATCGATACCAGAGGAAGATGAACATCTCATTTTGTCAATTATAGCACAAGTTCCGTTTACATTAAAAGTGATAGCTGGCATACCAAAACTTTTACGACGCGATGGTGAAGCGGGAGGTGCAGTTGACTCGTTAGTAAAGACGCTTGCAAAAGCGGAATTGAACACGTTAGCGCAATCGGCATCACTGCGAATTTCGTTTGATTTGTTTGTTATCTGGAATGCGCGTGCCTCACTAGGGTTAGCAACTTTCCAAAATTGCTTTGGATTTGTAGTTATTAGGTTTGGTAGGTCGCTATGGTAAAATATGTGTTTGGCCTGACGCAGTGTGTGCAGCTAGTTCTTTTCTGCTTTATAATAATTATCCCACTCACGTGTGTACCCACTTTTCTTGGGGGGCGCGATTTAACACTCGTTACTATGACGTATGCGCTCGCACTTATTTATGCTCATAGTCGTTATGCAGCATGGTGCACGTGCCAGCGACTTCGAGGAGCTACATAATGTCATCTCGAAAAACGCGTGCATGTCTCTGTTTTCTTAGAATGGAAAAGTGAGCTAGTTGTTATGGACCCATACTTAGAGCTGCAGTACTCACAAAAAACGACAACAGATGAGAGTAGTGCACATGATTTGCGCTCACCCTCAACTGAAATTTTTATTCACAAACGCATCAAAAGTAAACTAAGAAACTAACGAGACCATGTGGCTGGTGCTACAAACGAAAAAAACTTTTCTGGCTGTTGCCCATTAACTAAACATGCCCACAACGACAACTCTGTCAAATTGCCGCCCATGCTCATCAAACACTCGTATTCCTTATCACACAGCCTAATCGATGGCTGCATCAAACGCCTTACGCTTCCTGTTCTTATGTGGAAGACCTCGATAATTTCTCCGGCAAGCTGCTTTTTGTGCCTGGAATGTACCACCGCGTCCGTAAAGTGACGGTTACACCCGCATTCACGAGAATGATCAGCTAGGTAGGAATGCCTCGCCTCTGTTAATGATCACTTATGTTCACCCAATGGAACATTCAGGTAACTTGCACTCTTACCTATGTATGATCTGCCATACGACCACGCGATGTGATACACGATTCCTTCTTCAAGATCAACGAAATTAGACATGTGTTTTAAAGCGCATCCGTTTTTTTTATTCTTTTCACGCATTGAATGGCTGTTTTTGTTCACACGGGCGTACGTTTCGGACAATTTGTTTGAGGAGGAAAAGAGGACGTTCACTATGTAGCACTTAACACCATTTTGAAGGCGTAATGCGATCTTGTGGGCGTAGTGCGAAAGGTAAAACAGCGAATCTTTTTTGCTTGCGATTGCTTTCAGTTTACGCTGTCTCTCGCTGTAATGACTATCGATTTCATCAGTTTTCGGCTCGCCTTTTTATTGTGACGTCCGGGAATCCTGCTAGCTTTAATCTATCCACTTGTCCTTCACATTTATGGCAGAAACTGTGTGCACATGTTTTTTATAAGGCACAGTGGATGCCAGAGAGCACTGGCCCCTTTTTGAGAAACTTAGAATGGCAGGAGCTGAAATAAAGGAGCGGTTTCATAGTGATTTGCAAGCATCGCCAATACGCTTGAGTGGGCGAAAATTCCATGTTTTTTTTTGGCCTAGAACCAAGATAGTCTTTTCTTAGCTTGCCTTTACGGTTTAACCGATGAAAAAAAAAAAAAGACTAACTAAAGATACATGCAGGTGTACCCCTCACTTAACGGACTCAGTGGTATTTTCTAGGCGCAAAAAGCAGCTCGCCCGAGAAATTATCCAGGTCTTCCACATAAGGGGAGGAAACGCAAGATGCCTGAGCCAACCATCGATGAGGCTGTGAGATAAGAAATGTTAGTATGTCATCAGAATGTGCGATAATTTGCCGTAAAACTTATTGTGCGCATATTAACTTATGGGAAAGCAACCAGAAAAGTTCCTTTCGTTTGTAGCACCTGCCTCATGGTCTGATTACTTTCCTAGTTTACTTTTTTATGCGTTTCTGAATAAAAAATGCAGTAGACTCTCAGCGCATATCGTGTGCACTTCTTTCATCCGTTGTCGTTTCTTGTGAGCGCTGAACAGTCCTATGTATGAAACTGTTTTCTTCGGGGCAGAATGCTAAGGTTAAGCATAAGTGTGAGGTAGGGAGGAGGGGGGGTGTTTGTGAGGATCAAAAGAACCCTTTTTCTATCCTACAACGAAGCAGCTGTCTTAGGAGACCACAAACAGGCGAGAGAGTGACCTAGTGCTAATTGCACTGTATTTGGCAAGGAACGCTTCCTGCCGAAACTTTGTTCTGTTCTTTCGAGCAAACCGTGTTTCTTAAAGCATAGTTTCTCGCTTGCTTGTTTCCATCTTACTGTCCAAATAAGGATCAGCACATTTATCGAGGCTAGTTTTCAACAATTTGGCTTCATTCCAGCAAGGCATAAGGGCAGACGGTTTGCTGCATGAGTTAATGGAGAGCGAAAACAACTCTGCTCACATCTTGAACTCAGTTGCCTCACTGAACGGCGAAGAGAAGCATATTTTCTTTCTGCGGCGGCGAAAATGGGATTTAGGCGCTGTTAGTGTTTCTAAAACATACTAGGAACACGATAAGACACTTAGCAAACTGTTTCCAAATGACTCGAGTCCCATCTTGCGAGCAGAAGCGATTTGTGCTGCTCACTCTGAACGAGCATGTAACGAGCAGCAGCACCAATATTACGCATGCGAATGAGACGTTGAGTGGGTGTACAGTCAGGACGAACCTTTGAAAGCATACAGAATGAAAGTGCGGTTCTTCAGTGCCTCACCGGCAAGGAGTAAACGTGAACGGAAAAGTCTCTTCGACATGCATACATTATTAACGAGAGCCTAAGATGATCAATTTTTTTCCGTATTTATATCGGAGACCAGGAGTTTCATATCAAGGTTGGTGGATTTAAGTGGAACTTTATTATTATTTGCTTATTCTCTCATAGGGGGGTCATACTACAGGTTTTGGATGCGGAGCATCTCTTGCTCGGGGCTATGTCCCGCGGCGTCGGCGACGGCGTCCGCACTCACCCTACGCATGCGCAACTCTCCTACTTCGCTCTCTCCAGCAGCTGCTCGTTACTCTCTCCACTTCTCTCCTACCACCTGCTTGCGCTTCTCCTGCGTTCTCGCTTCTGCTCTCGCGGCGCATGCGCTACTCTCCTCTAAGCGGGCAGAGCGCTGCGCGCGTTCAGTGCAGCGCTTGCTTCGGTTGACTCCGCGTGACTTCGTTGATACTACTGATGAAGTGTGATGGAAGCAACAGTCCCGTCGGTGAGTGGACTGACGCAAGCACGCGTCAGCATCAGCCCAAACACTAGCAATGTTACGTCAACTGAAGACAAAGCTGCGAAGTGAAGGGCACGCGACGCTGAACGCAAACGCTTGAAGCGAGCGGCGGACCCTGAACTTCGTCAGCGCGAAGTAGCTTCGAAGCGTCAACGTCGAGCAGCGGATCCTGAGCTTCGTGCACGTGAAGCAGCGTTGGTTCATGAACGTCGAGCAGCAGAACCTGAGGTTCGGGACCGTGAAGTTCAGAAGGGAAGCCGCGTGTAAACGTCAACAACGAGAGGCTGCTCCCGAGGCTGCACGCGACCGCGAGCGCCTAATGACGATCCGCGATGCTCCGCATCATCCCATGGTTCCCCTCGGGAAGATGGTGTAATTTTTTTGTGTTTTGTATATATTTTTGTGAGACAACAATGCTACTTTAGTCTGCCTCAGTGGATCAGTGGCTACGGTGCTCGGCTGCTGACCCGAAGGTCGTTGGTTGGGTCCTGCCCGCGGCGGTAGCATTTTGATGGAGGTGAAATGGGAGAGGCCCGTGTACTGTGTGATGTTATTGCACGTTAATGAATACCAGATGGTCAAAATTTTCCGGAGCCCTCCACTACGGCGTCCCCCATAATCATATCGTGGTTTTGGGAAGTAGAGCCCCACCTATTAAATTAATTAGTCCTATTTTACTACATGCCACTGTAAGCATAACAGCACACCAAGGCAGAGAAATCGTACCCGTTGTGCTGAGGTACAAACCCGTGGCCTAGGTTTAGGAGGCACAGTGAATAACCTACGAACAATGTGGTGTCAGTCGCGAAGAACGCAGTTTCTTTGCGCTGTTTGTGTACCGACTTTCATATTTATATTGACTGTTTACCTCCTGAACAAGGAACTCAACCAGGTGCTTGAGTTCAATCACAAGAGGTACTGCGGAACAACATTATTCTCAATAAGAAACTTCTCTAGATTGCCTTATTATAACATCTGGAATGCGCAATTGTTCGAGATAACCACGCTATGTCGCGACGAATCTGATCTCTACAGGTAATATTGGCTGTCATCTACGCGTTCGAGTCGAAATTATGCCGATATGACCCGAACTGAAGACAGTTTAAACGAAAGTATGTGCGTCATTTAGCCCTAAATTTTCCTGTTTCAATCCGTTATTATTGTACTTTTGTGATTACATCAGGTAGTTTTTTCTTAATTGTGAACAGTATGATGAAAAAAGGAACATTGTGTGATTTTTTTGTTGTTGCGTGTTAGTGCTGTTCCTTGCTCACTAAACATTTGTTGCTCCAGCAAGCTTTCTTTCTGTGATATAGATTCCCGCGGCTTCAGCCGAATTTGAAGCATAGGAATGTTTTTATTACTTGAGGCGACAAACTGAACCCTTTATTTTAGTGTCACCTTCCCAGCCAACTTCTTGAATTAGTCGAAAAGACACATTTACATGCTATTGCATCCTTTTGTCCGTCGTTCTTATAAATAAAAGGCAAAAGATTTTATTGTTGGGCTTTAGATACCCCATCGAAATTATGCAATAGCTAAAAGTTGTGCCGACTGCTAAGTCGAAGTCCCGGCGACGTACCACGGGATGATTGGACACTATAGGAAGGACCGCAAGAAGTATCCTGAACGCCACGTGCGCCTGGACAGGTCGCAGGCGGTGGACCTGAGGCGACTGCAGACGGGCACTTTTACCAACCCCTATACTATCTGCACCGCCTGTGGCCCGCGCTGCACCCGTCGCCTGGCTGCCCGTGTTCCGAAGACGCCTATGTTCTTCGATAATATTGTTGCAGGCTGAAAAAAAAATGCACACAAGGAAGCAGTACCGAAATGAGTGCTGCGAACAGTCACGCCGACGCTTCGAACATCGCTAAAAGATATGCCCATCAGGAAAAAGACCGCCTGTGGAATTTGCCGTTTCGCAAAGACAACTTCCTGTTTTGTGTTGACCCAGTAGTGAGAGCGAAAATTTCCCATCCACTCCCTCGTCACCTAGAGACATTATATCATCGTCTGCGACTGAACGTGGCATACACTAACAGTTACTTGCACCGCATTGGGCGTACCACAAGTCCCTGCTGTGATAACTGTGGCAACATAGAAACAGTGGAGCACATACTACTTGAATGCCCCGCGTACCACGACGAGAGACAATTGCTTGAACGACAAGCGGACATGATTTACCACGAACAGTTAACGTTACGCAACATATTAGGCCCAGTGCCCGGACATTCAAAACAGCATCGGGTTATACATTCGTTAGTCAATTACCTGTCCGAAATTGGCCTTGTCGAACGGCTCTAATGATCGAATAAGTCCCATAGGAAAAGCTTCACTTGCCTGACACCCTAACTGTAAATACTTTTATCAAGTTCACATGCACCGTTCTTATTGGTTTATATTCTTTTTTCTCATTCTTTTCTTCCCTCTCTTCTGAAATCTTTTAGTCCCCTTCCCCATCCCTATACAGAGTAGCATGTCAGCGCTATATAGACGCCGGCAAAAATATCTGTTTTTCCAATAAAGAGTATCTCTCTCTCTCTCTCTCACAAGATAGAGCAAGGCTCATGAAATTAAAGACCTGTCATTCCCTATATCTAGTAAAATGCTACGGAAGCAATGTATATGTATTTCGCGGAAAATTTTTCCACAGTTGACAAAAAAAATTGGGTGAATCTTTTAATCTTATGGACGGCTATGCCCTTTAAAAGTGGGTCATAATAAAAGTCTAAAGCCAAAGCAAAGTCATGAAAAGGGCGTTCAGTAAGTATTCACGATAAATTTTACCGTGGTCGTTTGGGACCATTTTTCGGGAAAACACATCAGCCCCGCCTCTGGCGCCATGTGGAACGCCAAGTGGCGCACCATGTGTGAGTACTACCTCCAGGAGCTAAGGCATTGCAATCTTTCTACACATCACCTGGTGTTGCACTGTCCCCGTGAGCGATCGGTAGGGCGATCACGCGGACATGCAAAGGGACGATGTAATTTAATGATGACATCACGTGACATTACACTATTATGACGTCATAGTGACTCCATGATGACGTCAAAAATTTTAGAAATCTGTGGTGTCAGGGTGACGTCATATAATTACGTCATCACATGATAGTAATTTTTGCATTATTCTTGTCAGTTTTCGCGTTTGATGATGAATCTAAGGCTTTCGCCTTAATAAATCTATGGCCGTGACTAGGGCAGCTAAATTTTTCAACGCCATAGCACACACTCAATTAAAAACCCACGCACCCAACATTGCAGACAAATCGCATGTGGTTTTGATGATTTATTGCTGCAAAATCCTCGCGAAATCGGGTTTAGGGCCTAGATAGTTTTGTTAGTTGTATGGGCACATACCAAGGTATTTTAAGCTTTGCTCCTTGTAGGCGTTGCTGCTAACACAAGCAGAAGGAACATGATAAATACAAGTTGCCTCCTGTTATGACATGCTGCTATCATACGGCAGACAGTTATAGTTAACGTACGCTCCAGTGTATTCTCACACTCAGTCTTTGCTCTACTCGCCACCCCAAAAGTTACCCCCCAGTAAAGGTTAACCTTTTCTGCCAGGCTGTTTTCAAAGTGTCACATGGCACACGAGAACCTCTTTCTCGGAGACATCTGTCTAAGAGCTATATAATTTGACTTCCCAGGTGCTCCTAAAAGTAAACAGCGTAACCGATTCATTTCACCGCTTCACCATCATGATGTCTTTTTCCCCTTCCCGTTTCCTCGCTCAGACTGTCACTGTTCCTAACGTTATAGCACTGCACGGTTTTGTTGAAACGAGATCATGCTCTGCCTTTTTTTTTGTTTCTAAATGGTCTAGACCACACTCCAAAACACAGGAAGCGTCTTTGATTTACGTGCCTTTCTTTATCTTTTCATTTTCATTCTCTTTTTAAGTGCGGAACACTTTAGGGGCCCAGGCTGTCGTATGCTGTCGTCTTCCCATGTAGCTTGGCAGAACGCTGGCAAAACCACGTATAGCATAGCCATCTGCAGAACGTTGAGCTCGCGCTCGCGCCAAGAGGAAGTCTTCTTCTTTTTCTTCGAGCGCCTTCATGATGATATCAAGCACGGAACACCTTAGGGGTCCCTGCTGTCATATGCTCTCGTATGCTGTCATCGCTTGGCGTAATGCAGGCAAAACCACGCATAAATATAGAAAAAAAAGAGAGATCAATCGAGAAATAGAAAGATAGAAAGAACGGGAAAATAGGAAAAAAAATAGAAATATATACAAATAAAGTAAAAAAAAACAGACAGAAATACTGGAAAAGACAAAAATAATGAAATAGAAGAGAAAAGAAAGAGAAAACTGAACAGAAACAAATAAGGCTGCCCAGCTCAGCACTTTCATCAGGGTTGGCACCACTTGGGCGAAGCTTTCTTAATTTTTTACTGCAGTCTTCAACCAGTACTTTGCATATCTTGTTTCATAATAAAAATTGCTGATCAAGATAAGCTTACCCAATATAAGACACAGGACAATCAACAGCGAACCCAAGCTAGTAAGATGCTCAGAGTGGGAAAAGTGAAGCACCCGGTATTATCCCAAATACTTGGTCGCAGCTGGTAGTAATACTTAAATATTTACGTGCCGATGTACCCTTTTGCAAATGAGACGATTACTACACATACGCATAGCATTTGAAAACAAGCTGAGGTGGATTAAAATTAATTGGCGAGCCGTATGTTACCTCTTCACGATACTTCATACGTTCTGTTTAACGTAAACATAGGCGTGAAATAGAGTTTGAATAAAGGGTAGTACAGTTCGGCATTTGTAACCGTATAATGACAAGATGACGATTCGGAAAGAAAATGCAAGCGCCGGCTCTTAAATGGTATATGTTCATAAAGTAACGTAAAAATGTAAGGGCCTAAATATATAAAACTGCTCGCAAAATAACCAAAACCGGAGTCGATCATTAGTAAAAAGAATGAGTATCTGCTTAGTGCACTCAAATACAAAATGCATATAATATTATCTCACTTCTATTATAATAATAAATGATTACGGCTCATATTTTGATTGCTTTCTGGGTGTGGTGCATTCATGTGTACTGTGATTATGGTATCTTCGTCTCTAATGTACTACTATAATGATCCCATGTACTTCATCCATGCAAACTTTTCTGCACGTGAATTTATTGTAGCGTAATGCACGCCCGCTCATGGCAAACTACCATGCAATCTTTCACTCGGTGTATTGCGTGGCCGTATTTTTCGACGAGTAGGCGGCAGATCGGTCTCAAGGGAGACGAGATAGTTTGCATAATAAATTAAAATACACCATCTAAGTTTCGTGCCGTGATGAGTATGGCACTCAACAACCGCGAACGATGTAGAGCGGTCGATTTCCGTCTTGCACAGTGCAATCGCTGCGCGTCAGAATACATTAGCCCTCGGCCGTACATCCCTACGGCTACAAATTAAAGAACGAAGAACAGCCTGTAGTCCGACTAGTTCGAAGAGCTCGATTGCATCTAGAGTAATAACAATCGATACGAGTTATACGCTGGGAAAACAGTTTACGCAATTTTCATAATATAGTTCGAAAACTCGCCCACAAAAAGCAGCAAATTGCATGCTGTAGTTTACAGTTGCCGTGCAGGCAAATATTTCGGTAAAACGAATCTGTTGATTTCTGGAAGTCCCTTCACATATCTGGTTGCACAAATCCGAGCACGTGTGCATTTGCCCGTGAGATGAACCTGGAAGCACAGTCGCTTTGTTAGGTCAAAATTGTCGCCCACCCCAGTTCGTGGATGTCTGCGGGGTTACTGTTTCTACATCGTGATACTCTGCTTTCAAACCGTAGAACACGTTTCAGTTCCCACGGGGAGGTATTGGTCGGTTACGCCTTGCCGCGCATATTGCGCAGAGCCAGGGGTAAAACTTCCATTACTATACCGGTGATCACCGAGAGTGGCTCGTCAGGTGTCGCAGCGACAAGGCACCTTGCGATGGTGTGCAGCGTTGCAAGCGTTTCGGTGACTATCAGCTTAAGGTTCTGCTGACTAAAAGTGTTGATGCGCAGTCAAGTGCGGTAACACGTTTCTCCGTGTTCGAGTTTATGATTGTGCACGTGTAGCTGGTGCACACTACGGGCGTGAACATGAACCGTTCCAGTCAACAAAGGTCCGTGGCGTCTTAGGCAGTGGAGCCCCACATGACATGCTAGTGCTTTCGCGCGCTTCTGCAAGTAAACGAATCGAGAATTCAAGCATGAAATTCCTTCAATATATTTTGTGCACCACCTTCGCAGTCAATGCAATGTTTATTTTTTATTTTTATTATTTTTTAGCGCCAAAGAGACCTTTCAAACCAGCGTATCAAGTCATTTAATCACGCACGCAAAAGTACCGAAATACGTCAAGTTTGTGCATGACGTCGTACAAGTAAACAGTGTCATTTGGTGAACCAGAAAGTGAGGGATATGCCTCATTTGTGTGGCGCATAAAAACATACCATTCCAAAGAAATTGCGTCAAATACTTTTTTGTCCGGTGTGGCGATGTCTGTTCGTTCCCTTCGTGTTTCATCGCAGGCATGTTGATATTTCTGTCACGATAACGTAAGATCACGTATTCCTATGCGTTGTCTTACCATAGCTCCTGCAGAAGAAAATTAAAATGTGCTGCTCGGCAGCTGCTCCTTTCATTTATTCAATTGTGCTCCGGCATGGACGACTACCGCCACCTACTAGAGCCAGAGGAAACTAGAAAGTGATCGAAGCGCAGACACTTTTCGTGAAGCATCCGAAAAATAAACGGAATTCGAGGTATATCGATCTTCGCTGTAATAGTCGACAAATAAACAATTCGCAATCTTCATTGTTATAGTATTTCCTTGGGTAGTCTTATTTTTGAAATATATATTTTACGCGTAAGATAAAGCTTGAGTGAAATTTCCAACATATGTAGTTACAATGACTTGACATGGCTTCACAATTCAGAACAAGCAATTTGTGAAATCAATGTAACATGCGACTATGCACGGACACGCGCAGTGTTTTGGTCGTTCACTTGTGGCTCAGCGACTTCGGTTCTTCAGGAGTAACTCAGCATACACGTCACCGTAATTGTGTCCATTGGTGCGCGTGAAAATACCGCGTTTGTCTTTAACTTTTTGACCGAGTAATACGAAAAGGAAGTCTTTCAGTACTTGATGACTATCATGTAGAGTAAACTGTGTGAGGCGGCAAGAAGAAAAAGGAGAAACTGTTTTTAAATAAGTAATGAACTACACACTTAATAAATGACGGCTCAAGTTCTCCGAATATTGTTCAATTGTGCAGGTCCTCATAAGAGATAAGAAATATGGGGGGTTCCTTTATGTTTGTACTTCACGTTTATGACCCAATTCCAAAATATTTGACGAGATGCAGCGTTTTATAAATAACCATGCCGCTTTGACAAGGCACAGAAAAAATGTCCGGAACCGCGAATAAAAATGAAATGGTAATGTGAATAATGTAACGGGGACGTCGCTTCAAAGCAAGTAGAAATTAATCGACGAGTAAAGAGATTAGTCCTAGAAACGTCCCCGAGGAGGTCCGGTAAACCCGGAAAGCACTGACAGATTCTCCTTGATTTAGTAATCATCTTACATTTTGACTCGCACTGCTAGCATCCGAAAATATTCTATTTGTTCTCATCGGTCTCTTAGAGGTAAGCTCATAGGGTATAGGTCATGTGATCTGGCAGCGTAGTACCCTTCTCTTGTCTGGTAACTGTAAGTTTGTTCGGTGTTGTGGAACTAGTCAAGCAGCTCCAATGGATATGTGTCTTATGTTTCAATGGCCTATGTAAAACTTATGTAAGCTTATATACGCGGTGAATACATAGATTTGAGAGTTACTTGAGAATCCAGCGCTTGACCGGGTGGGGTGGATGATGCCCGAGGGAGCTGACTTCGTACTCGTGCCATTATTAAATATGCAAAATATGTAGTACACATGAGCGATAGTCGAAGTAGTCAAGCATGCACATCCTTGGTCACGTTGCTACGTCGAGCTAGAGTGTCTTCGCCCTCTAACACTGCTTCCAAAGACTCGTCGCTTCCCGGCTTATAGTTCTGAAATTCAAGGAGAAAAAAATGCCACACAGTGATGTTGCCGGGTTGAATTAACACCAAGCTTTATACCACGCACTTTGTGATTTCCGTGGAAAAATGAAAACATCATCACTAGTTTTTTTAAATGCGAAGCATTTCGTTGCGTACTGTAAGCACTTTTGCGTTTCTATCTACGTATCTATCTATCTATCTAGCCGCCTACGTTTGGGTGCTCTCGTGATGGCCTCCTTAACTTGGGGTAGACCAAAATTTGTATGGTAGAGTCATGACGTGAATAGCGTGAAAATCCCGTCGCGTACGTCGTCAAACTCATTCGTCCAGACACATGTGGCTCATACCCGTATACCATGGGTCGCGGAATGCGGGTATGCGCCACAGGACTTTGACATTTTATGTCTACCCAGGAGTGGCGAGACAGGCATTGGTAATTTAAATGCGAGAGCGTTAAGAGAAACTTACATCCGTGGCATTGACACTGGTAATCTAAAAGCGACAGCGTTAACAAAAACGGACATCGGAGGCGTTGACGAGAGGAATACAAAGGATAGAAATCAGAGTCCCAGCAGGAATCGAACCCAAGCATTCTGCGTGGCAATCAAGCATTCTAACACAGAGCCACGTCAGGTCTCGAAACTGCTTTGGAAGAACGCCCTATGCAGGCGTGATGTTGGTGAAACGTATATTGTGGTTGCAGTGCTGGCTATCTAATTTTATAAACATTACATGCGTACTCCTATGACGAATGAGTCGGGTCGGGTTAACGTTACTTGTATATTTAAGCGCCATCCATTGTAGTGGGTCTACGTAGCCCTATCCAGGGCTACCATCCTTGCAAGCACAAGCTCTACATGCTTACTGCTTCTGGTGTTGGCAATATCCATGTTTCTGTTGGCATCGTTACACAACTCTAAACAATCAACTCGTTATGTGAAAATTATGCGACTGTATCTTTAGCGTCATTTCATAACGTTTCGCTCAATACAAAAATTACAACCCAGTCACCTTACCTCCGGATGCTTCGCATAACATCGATTCCCATGGTACTTGGGATCTGCCTAAATTCTTTTTTTTTAACATGAAAGTGTTTTATGTCGGGGTCCACCCCGGCTCCTCTGACGTATTTCCGTCACGGATATGCCGTTGTAAAATATAAACGAACATAATGAGATCAAAGGAAAACTAGAAGAAAAAGTTCCGTCGCCGGGCGTCGAACCTACGACCTCTTGCTCTGCGGCGCGCGGCGCGAAACCACTCGGCTACGGGAGCGTACGCTCCTCAGCTTGCTAACGGCAAGCTATTTACACACACCATATACCGCTGGCGGTCCTCAGAGCTCCTCGACTTCAACGCATTTTCGTCATCACTAGCCAGATGGCGCGAAGGTGTCACGGAGCGCGCGCTCTTAAGGTCGTCGCGCCTCTCGCTGGGATGAGCGTGCGCCTCCACGGGGCGTGGTCGCGGGTGCGCGCGCGCTTATCTCCTGATCGGGGCATTCGGGCGTTTCGCACTCCTTGTGCTTCCACGGCAAGTTTGCTTTGAAGTTACGGTGGTTAAAGAGTGCACAAAGGTCGCTTCGTTCGCCGCAGCAGCCACGTTTACGAATGGAGCGCTCCGCTTTCACACGAAGTAATAATTGTGGCAGTTGTTCGCGCTCGTCCTGTGTATGCTTGTGCGTTCGTTTCGTGCGTCTTTGTGTTAGAGCAGCGCGCTTTAAATATCGAGCTGTGACAGTTAGTCCGTGTTCGTCTTGTGTATGCTCATTTCGTGCGTCCTTTCTGCTTGAGGTGCGCGCCGCTGCATGTTTCGAGCTGCTTGCCGTTCTTCACGTCACATTACAATTTGTTGCTGCAGCATTCATTCCTTCTCCCTTGTGGCGAAACAATGCATAATAAACGCTCAACTACTTATGTTAATACACGTTTCACTTTCGTGTTATACCGATTCCTTTGACAGAGGGATCAGCCATGTTTTTTTTTCATATCCTGCATGATTTTTTTTTTCGCCTAGGATAGGACGTCCTTCCAGGAAGCTGGATCTAAAGTGAAGCGGTGACTTGCATTGCCGATGCCCCGAAATGAAAAAAAAAAGCTAGAAACATCCGGTTTTATGTTCACAAAAAAAAATTGCGCTGGACATGTTCGCACAAGTCGCTGCCAACCGACAGTTGCGCTAGACAGACGATTGTTTCCAGTTGGCTTCCTCTCGTAATAATCGACAGAATACAGCACGCGATCACGAACCGCATGTATCTGAATTTGCGAAGCTACATTTTTTTAGCTTTACTGAACTCTGTTCAATCATTCGGAGCGTGGAAAACGTTTGAAATCCATTCAATATTGTTTTATTACTGCCATCTACCAATACTTCGTTCTGGACATGGCGTGTTCAACAAAAGCACTTGAACACGATCTCATATTCCTTGATGAATTTAAGGCAGAAGGATTGTACGTACAAGTTCTGTAGGCAATAATATAACACACGGCTGGATGAGTAGTGGCGCGGCCACGTGACACTACCTAAAGAAGTCACTATCGCTAGCACGAGGAAGCGATATAAAGGTCGTCACCAGAGAAACATTAGCAAACTGCTGCTGCTTCTTTGGGTTGCATTTCCTAACAAAGTATTGCATCCACTGGTCATGATATTGTGGTTTCCGTGCCTAGTTCTTCTATAAAGCCGTGCTGAATTCACTTCTCAATCGCGCAGGCTCATTAGTTAGGTACGCTCAGGCGATAACAACATTAATGCGACTATGACTCTTTTGTCGACGAAGATTAAAAAAGACGTCCGGCTAAGCTTACGCACTTCGTGAAATAGTTCCGATGATTATCAGGATGATCGTCCCCCCGGACAAACCAAGTAAAAGGGGGGAAGGTAGTGTATGACATAGCCGTGTCTAGTACGTTATCGCAAGGGGGTGGGAAAGTTAAGTGAGGGTGACGCGGATGGAAAGAAGGAGAGGGAGGGCACTGCATACCTGCATAGCTGCAGTACACCATTGTTCGAAGAGAGCCCCGAGGTCGAGAATACAACCCCACCAAGTGCCCACGACACCAGGACTAGCCTGCGTCTTCTTTTGCAAAACACTCTGAGCGGTTCGCCGGCTGGCAGCGTGGCTCGCAGCGTGGCTGTCACCCGGTAGGAGTCCGGTCCCTTCTTCGGTTAATGTCAAGCTAAGAAGCGTTGTGCCACAGACCGGAGGTAGCACCGTTAATGAGTGCCAAAGGAAAAATTTGGCCAAATAAATTATACATGTTATTTGCAGTAATGGACGAAAATACAACTTGCCGCCGGCAGCAACCATACCCGCAACCTTCGAATAACGCGTCCGATGGTCTACCGTTTGCACTACGGCGGCGGTCGTGATCCCGTCCACTTTACTGGGTAGATCTGTGCATTTAAACCTGGGACTGTTAGACAGTGCCTCTCGTAGCCATGACGGTGAGTGTGGAATCCTTTTTTTTAGATGCGAAGCATCTTATGCTTGGCCTCTGTCCATCCCTCCCGCGTCCGCGTCCCCCGTCCGCGTCCCCCCGTCCCGCGTCCGGCCACTTTCATGAAGTAGGGAAGCACCCATTATGCGAACCAGAACACTGTAGTAATATGAAGGCCGTCAACCCTACTACAATCATCAGAGTCATGGCCGAGAGCACAAAGAGGCTGCTTAGCAATGGCTAGGCAGGTGGTATTTGTCGCCCAGGTTGACCCCATTCCTTGATCTTGCTTGCATGTGTTTGGAGAGGGCTTAGTCCGTCCCTCCTTCCCGCGTCCCACAGCGCATGCGCGTCCCCTCCCCCTCTCTCTCCTACGCTCACCCCCCTTTCTCTCCTCTAGGAAGCATCTACTCTACGGAGCGGCGCCCGCGTCCCACAGCGCATGCGCGTCCTCTCCCCCCTCTCTCCTCTAGGAATCCTCTACTCTACGGAGCGGCTCCCGCGTCCCACAGCGCATGCACGTCCCCTCCCCCCTCTCTATCCTCTCCTACGCCCCCCCCCCCCGTCCTTTCCTCTAGGAATCCTGTACGGAGCGGCGCGCACGACAGGTGGTGCGACAGCTGCATACTCCGCTGGGGGGCGCCACGGTAGTTCCGCGGTATGAAAATGACGGAGCGCGCGCGCCTCATTCTCTCTCCTGTGCAGCGCCGCGATGAGCGCCCGGACCGCTGCCTCGAAATGAGAGCGGCGACGTCCCTCCCGCTCAAGCTAATTATCTCCCCGCTGCTTCGCATCCACACATGGTTCCCTTTAGCGGGAGATGGGGAATTTTTCTCCTGCTGGCGTTACGTAGGACATCATCCTTTTACGAGGTGGCACCTGATCAACAATCCTTAGCATACTGCTTGAAGTGATCAAGTCCGCGAGAACGTGACCCTAGATATGAATGAACGAAATAAAAGGAATTTAAGGGCTCGTTTTCTTTTTGTATACGCAGCGTTAACGAGAACTATCGAACTATCAAGCCAAGGGAAGTATAGGGGATGTTATTTAGGAAAATGCTGGGGATGTTCTTATCCCCAGAGCTGAATGTTACAGCTCTTCCCAGCTCGATCATCGACTAGCCCACATGCAGTCGTGATTGAATATATTACATCTCCCCTCCTCCGCTCGACTTGCACAGCTGGTTGCCTCAGGAGACGCGATTGTGCTCGTATAATAAGACATTACACACGCCTCGCTTAAGGCTGCCTCATGCCTGTGACAAATCATGCCAGGTCGGGCGACCATGTTATTTGCAAAGCGACTGGACGAAAATGGTCACGAATGGTCGCTTTGGTAAAAATGTAACAGCGTTGAATTTGTCGCTTGCTGCCGAATCGTTCAGCCGCGTGAATAATGTAGCAAACCCCTAAACCTCTGAGGAAACTAAACAGTAATACACCGTCGCTTGATTTGTTTACTTTATTCTAGTGATGGCGCGTACCCTCTGACGCGACAGCAGTGTAGGTACTTATAAGAACAAGGCCGCTAACAATCGTCTTTTTTTCTTTTTAGGAGCGAAACTCCTTAGGCTAGCGCGATGTCCGTTGTTATCGCCGTCGTCATAGGTCCCCTTCAGAACAGCTGCGGCGCCGCTTCGAAAACCTCGCTCAGCAAGCGTATCGATTAAGGTCATGACGTCGTGCGCAGAACCGTTCGCAGAGCGCAAGCAGTGCGCATACCGACCGCGCACAGGTGTTGCGCCGGCGCCGTGCGGCTCGTAGCTAGAAAGCGCATACAAGCCGTGTACAGCGTTCTTCATTGCTCGCAAGGCGCTCGTATTTCGACCGTGCAGCGATAGTGCGTCGATCAATGGCGCTACACTTAGTAAAATAAGATTACGTAGACTGGCTTCCAAGTAACTTTGGTCCATCATCAGCATTTACTTCGAGGAACTGCAGAACTTTTTTTAACCCGCCCCGGTGGTCTAGTGGTTATATGGTGCTCGACTACTGACCCGCAGGTTGTGGGATCAAATCACGGCCGCGGTGTCCACATTTACGATGGAGGCGAAAATGCTTGAGGCTTAAGGTGGAGGTTTAAGAACCCCAAGTTATCGAAATTTCCGGAGCCCTCCAATACAGAGTTTCTCATAATCATATCGTGGTTTTGGGGCGTTATACCCGACAAATTATTATTATCGAACAATCGCTTTCAGACTATTCTTAGGGCGACTTGCTCCTTTGCCGAAGAACACTCCTGTTGTCTTTCTTTTAAGAATTCGTAGCGTTCACTTTGTTTTCGTATACCGCGTTATCGCTTGTTTCCTTAGCTATCTCCCAATCTTACGTTCAACTCAACTGAAATCAATTCTAATTGATTTTTATTGACACATAATTACAGATATTAAGTACAAAATACGTGGACCAAGAGCCTACGTGTGTAATAGCTCGTCCAACATAGAACGTGCATAATGGTTAGCAGAGAGAGAGAGAACAAAACATTATTTTCGCATAAGGCGGGGCATTGCAAATGGTCGGGCTCAGCTGGCCCTTGCCATCATCTCTGCCCGTTGGACCAGCCAAAGCTCATCCTGAAAGGCCGAGCTGGACGGCAGTGCCTCACATTGTTCCTCCGTGTTGTTCATGTCGTAGTGTTTTTCATTGTGTTGTGTACACTTCCACGTGATGTGAAACAGAGTTGGTGTAGTCACGCACCACGGACATATATCTCTGAATGCTGTGGCGTAGAATACATGTAGGCTGTGTAAGTTGGCGTATGTATTTGTCTGGAGTCTACGTAATGCCGTAGATTCTATTGTTGCGAGGTTCTTATGTGGTGCTCGATACATTTTTCTAGTATCTCTAGTACTGAAGAATAGTCGCGAAAGTAGGGTCTAGGGGCGTTGGGTCCTCTATTGCAGTGTGCAAGGAGGCTCGGTGATAACACGCATGATTCGTCATGGAATGTTTGGTTTTATAGACATAGAAGTTTTAACGTTGTGCAAGTGTGTCTGCGAAAAAAAAAGGTAGGGTGATTCACAAGACGAGTAAAAGGGTATTCAGGCAAAGTTAGTTACATGTAGTTTTCTTCTTTTTTTTTTCGGGAAGCCCAGCGCTCCAGGTTACTTCCCTGAAGAATTCTAGAAATCGTTCCCCGGAAGCAATATTATTAGGGCAATTTAAGTTAAGGTGACTTGCTTGCCTGGGGTTTGCATTCGGTAGGTTCACTATGGTGTTGGGTATAGTGTAAAGCTTGGGCGCAGTATTTCGTGAACTAAACAAATAGCCTCATAATTTCTTAGCGCCGTAATTGAGTGAATACGATTTCCAATAAATATAATGGTACTGTCGGGTAATGAACAGGGAGAAAGTTACTATTCTTAGAGCATGTCTTGATAATTGCACCAAAGGTGGTAAATAAGGCTTTTGTGATAGGTCCCATGCTTCACAGCAATAACAGATATGTGTATGGAAAAGAGAAAAGGATACGCAAGGAAGAAAAGACCGAAGAAGCTATTGTCGGGAACGGACAAGTGCATAAGCCAGTTTTCTACACACAGTGTTAATGCGATAACGTTAGATCTCGTTTCGCAGAAATTCAGGCGTCGGCGTCTGTGTCGTTGGTTGTTACCGAAATATCATCTTGTCCATGACCTAAAAATCAAGAAAGATGCAAATAAAATAAATAATAAAAATTTCCGGGTCCGAGTGAGTATCGAACCCAGGCCGTTTGCGTGACATGCAGATGTTCTACCACACGGTCACGTCTCTGCTTGGAAATGTAATGAAAACAACGTTCATGCTTCACAAACACATGCATCCTCTATGTAGGCGTTGCAATATAACATGTAATATCGCAATACATTGCGTGGTACAAGCTTACATTGCCATCGGGTGTGAATACATGTGACTAGCATGACGACTTTGTGGTTTAAAGCCGGTCACCCATTACAAAGGGCACACACGTTAATACGCGTATTCCCTTAACACCATGTAGTGGGTGCATTGCAAGTATGCACCAAGTGGTTGATGCACGCACTAGGGACAGGATATCGCTATCGCGTTCAGCTCTTAAAGACGAAGCTTAAGGGTCGCCCAATTTTTTAATTTGGTATCCCCTAGTCGAGTGATTGTCAAAATGGACTCAAGTATTTAAGTGTGCCGAGCCTGTTCAGAGATTAATTTGCCAAATCAGTATTAATGCTTCTATAGTTCAATATTTTCTTGCTTTGGTGAATTATGACGTGCTTAGTTTTGTCAGTATTTATGACTATCATGGTTCTGGTAAACCATTTATTTATTATGATCTTATGCCTTTATTTTTCTTAATATTTAATATTTGCGTCTCCTATCACTAACTTTTTGGTGTTCTGGACGTGTCGTACCCTTCGACATACATGAAGTTGTCATTCTTCTTTCTTATGCCAATGTTGTTCCAACGAATGCCAAATATTTGCCCTCTAAGTATTTGATTGGATTTAGAAGAGCACCTCTCACAGTTAGGAAGTAATACTGTAATTGCTACCGATGCATCTATGACTGATGAGAAAAGAGGTGTGAGTATTTTTTCTCAATCATTATCCTGGTCATATTCATTACGCCTCCCAGATTATACACCCATATTTGAAGTGGAGTTAACGGCCATTATTCTAGCTATTCGAAAACTTCCAGCAACTTATTCGACAGCTGTTATAGTGACTGATTCGTTACCCATGTGTTCATCCATCTCGTCGTCGTCCGAATCAGCAGTACTAAATACATTCAAAGCATTAATCCCTGCATACATGCGACTAGTGCGATTGATATGGGTGCCAGGGCATCGCGGTATATATCTAAATGAGATGGCTGACTCACTCGTGCGAATATTAATTGATGGTCCAATTTTGCCAGTCATACCTCCTACAGTTTATGTTACAGCGGCGAGGTTCAGGAAATTTTCTCTTCTTGAAGATTCATTAAAAGTTACAATAACGAACCCATAATTTTCGCACTTGCATGTGGCATGGGATAATAAATGGTGTCTCACGCGTAAACTGGAAGCCTTCATCACTAAATTACGATGCCGTATTCCACCGCTTAATTTCTATTTACGCAGGTCTGGTCTGGTGCCATCCCCTCTGTGTTTTAGCTGTAATGAACCTGTAAATATCGACCATTTCCTATTAAGCTGTCGCTGTTTTAAAATTCAAAGAAAAAAGTGCTTTGAAATTTTATTGAGAAAAATTGGAATACCACTAAGTATTCCAAATATTCTTTCCTTTGGGGCTGCTTCATTGGAATACAGCAACAGGAACGTCTGCGGGGCACTCTGCGAATTCCTGAGTGACACAAGGAGATTACCTTGCTAAGTCATCGCTCAGCTTTCTTCCCGAACCAAAGAAAATTGAGGATTTCATTATTAATCAGCATTAGTTTAACGTATTCAAGAATCCTGTATTGGGGATAACTTTGAAGTATATATAAAAAAATTATATTAATCTCTGTCGTTATTGAAATTGGTTTTCGCTTCTCGAGAAATTACCATATTCTACTTAAAAAAGAATTAGTTTCCTTTCCTCTGCCTAGCCCTTATTTTTTTCACTTAGTTTAACCGCCGGCTTCTTGGCCAATCCCCCGTAGTGGGTAAGAGCCAGCATGGAGGAGCAAGCAAGCAAGCAAGCAAATGCTGTTTTGCGTCACCATGCGAGAACGAAGAAGACAAAGATCGACGGGCAGGGCAAGCCACCGCGATCCATACCGGATTATCTAAAGCGTCGGAAGTAGATCCTTCGAAGCAACAGCAACTGCTGACAACATGACCGCGCTTCCAGGACAGCCCGCCAACGCAGCGGAAGTCAACGGAAACCCGCCTTCACCCTCGCCTCCTCCGAACAACGCTGCCAGGTCCGTGGATAAGCTCAAGGTACTCGCCATATTTGTCGTTTTGCTGGTACTCTGCGGCGTCGGTGCGTACTTGATCACCGCTAACGTGAAGGAGGACAAGATCGATGAATCCAACACTCCTGTGAGCCACAATCAAAAGGCCGTCATCGCTCCGAAACTCGTGTGCGTGATGAGGAGCACTCCGGCATACGATAAAGATAGCCTAGTAGGCTACTCGGCGTGTGACTACCTCGTCTACTATGCTCATCCGGACAGCTTCAACCCCCACGTGCCGGAGGACATCAGCGGAGTCAAGATTATCATCGGATTCGAGGCTAAGGACGAAAGCTTGGATGACCAACACGACGGTGGTAAGGATGGCGGAAAGTACTACCAGAAGCTCGCCTCGTGGCTCGGCAAGAAGTACGCCGTCATGGACTTGAACATTGCGGGCGACTTCTCGAACGTCGCCGTGGCGGGGGGAAAAGGTCCGCGCCGCTCTCAACAAGATTAAGAAGCAACGCGACGTGCCCGAACTCACCGTGCTCGGCGTTGTTCTACCGGTGAAGGACGAGCAGGCCACCCGGGAGAACGGCGAGAAGTTGAACAGCATAGCCAAAGGCGCCTTAATCATCTTTGAAGCGCACATCTCCATTGTTACGGACATTTCGTGTGAGATGCGCTTGAACGAAGTGGTCCTCACGAAAAAGAACTACGAGAAGCTGGCCGAAGGAATAAACGGATCGGTGGCCATATCGACCACCGTGGCCGTCGTGCAGTTCGAGCCCAGCGACCCTTCTAAGACAACAGCGACGGACAAGTGCAAGGGCTTGATGATACTGGACCGGAACGATATGGTTTGCGGTGCGATGTCGGAGCCCATGAGCGACAGCGGGCGCAACGTGGAAAATGGCGTCGTATACGTGTACAATACAAATGCCTCGGCCCAGGCGTTGTTCGTTCTTAACAAGACGCACCCGGCAGCGTCGTGGAAATTTAACATCGCTTTTTTCGACGTCGATCGCTATTTCCCTCAAGGAGACAAGAAGTGCCCCGCCTTGAAATTGGATGATTTTTACAGAGAAGGTCCGCTAAAACCGACATTAATGTTAGAATAAACATATTTTTTCATATGCGGAGCATCTATCTATATATTAGGGGCGTAGCAAGGGAGGGGGGAGGGTTATGGAGCTTTAGCCCCACCCCGAACTTTTCTCGTATTGTGATGTATGACCGACAAAAACAGCTAGCTGCGCCGGAAATAATCCGGGATTTTTTTCTAAAATTGCTTTTCGCAGTCGAAAAGACCCTTCGGTGTGAACATTGCGGACCCCTGGCAGTCCTGTATCTGGCTGTGCAGGGCATGAAACCGTAAGAAATATTGTGCAACAGAAGGCGTAATGCCTTGTATTGCCATTTTAGCCATGTCACCGCGAAGAGGTAACTATTGTTGACACGCAGGACGCTCTGTATTTTAAGGCGAAAGACTTTAATGTCTCATGTTCACGTCCATCCGGTGTCCGTCCGGTGTCCGTCCGTCTGGTGTCCGTCCGGCGTCCGGTGTCCGTCCGTCCGGTGTCCGTCCGTCTGTCCGTCCGTCCGTCCGTCCGTCCGTCTGTCCGTCCGTCCGTCCCTCCGTCCGTCCGGTGTTCGTCCGTCCGTCCGTCCGTCCGTCTGTCCGTCCGTCTGTCCGTCTGTCTGTCTGTCTGTCTGTCTGTCTGTCTGTCTGTCTGTCTGTCTGTCTGTCTGTCTGTCGTCCGTCCGTCCGTCCATCCGAGCTCTGGCACGGAGCCAGGTGGCCGCCGGGATGCGCAAACGGACGCTGGTCGCGTCGGAATCTATAGCGCTCGCGCTTTGCTTGCGTTGCGTCGCAGTGCCCAGAGTTTGCAATCATTCTGACGGACGCCGTCTCAATGGACCCAGGCGTTCACGGAATACACTTTCGAATTTACGAAGGGTCCGTCAATTTAAGAGCTGGAACGCGGATGGCGTTTGCACGATGCGCAAAACGCGATAAAATACTAACGCATGCGAACGGAGGAAGATGAGTCTCGCGTCTCGCTGCGATTCACGGTAAAAAATCAAAAAAGAAAACACGCACACATTCGGTTCGTGTGTTATGCCACTGAGAGTGTAAAAGAAAAAAGACATGGCATAATCAGTGGAATGACCACACGCTTTCGCCGAACACACTTTGGAATGTACAAAGTGTCCTTCAGTTTTTTAAGATATATAGAAGGGGCCTCCAACAAACTTCAACTAGCGGGCCGAGGTAACAAAATTTTGTCCCACAAGCGCTGGGAGGACAGTGAAGATAGTGGATTCGGGGGGGGGGGGGGGGGGGGCAGAGAGTTTGAATCAAAATGTCACCAAACATTGCCTCTGGAAAGAATACAGAAATCCTTTCCTACATGAGTCATTTCAGAAGGGTACTTGACGTCAGATGTCGAAAGACATGGATATTGATTTTCAGATTGACTAAAATGTGGACGCCGATTGTGAAATATGGGGTTTTTGTTTCACGGTGATGTTGCAACTTATCATGAGCGCATGGGGTGCCTCGCGCACACGCACAAATCATTTGAGACCATTCCCGTCTCTGTAGCTTGCCTGAACAAAGAGTTATTGTACGTAGTAGGCGAGAAAATAATGCGAATACTATTTAGCAAACTCGCAAAGCTAATCTGTCTGAAGGCGAGGGCCTCTAGCAAGGGGTCCGCGGGCCGCGTGTTTTGTCCCGCAATTCACTATATTCTTAGAACAAAAAGGTACCTACTAAATTGGGCTCCTAAGATACTCCGATCAGCGGGGGGGGTGGATTCTACTTGACCGAATATATAGATGCAGGTTCGAATGCGTGAAAAAAAAGCTAGCAACACGCAAGTGTGCAGTAAAACAGGTTTAAATTTCCTGCTTGCATTACTTTCATTTATAATTCATATGTACATCAATACATTTATGTTGCATAAATGGCTTCCTGACTTGACGGGACTAGAGTGATCTAGTGATGGTAACGTAAACATACACAAGCTTTTGTATTCGAAGTCGTTATAATTACACAAAAAATGCTTGAAGATTGGGCGCCTGGTGGAACTAATATTTGAGGTGAACTGATGGAGACGAAAATTATGAGAGCTTTCTTGTCGGAAAGCCTGTTATGCAGCAACGCCGTGTCAATTGAATTCAGAGCGAAACGTAAAGTTTCCGTAGGACTAGAATGCACATTAAACAAGTGTGTTTACACGAATGAATTCCAAAGGCTGTACTTCATTTTCAGAATATTGTCACGGGCATGGAAATGCCACTCCGGCCGAGCCGCTGAAATGGCGCCGAATGGACGAAGACGAAGACGTTGCTGTTGTGGGGCTGTGTCTGGGTTGCCCTGTTGTCTTGTGATTCTGTGCGCTCTGTGCAGTGTCATCTCGATCAGATCGTGACTGACGACCCCTAAATAAATACTCCCCGTAACATCTTTGGTGGAGGTTGCGGGTCTTACAACAACCCGCCTCTGGATCTCCGCAGCGGCCGCCAACTTCATCCAGCTGCGATGCCTGACAACGGGGCGCAGTCTTCGCATTCTTCGCAATCCGTGCCAACTCCGTCTCTTGTGATTCCTTCCCACCTTCTAGACCCTGGCACTTTTTGTGGCACCGACAAGACTGACGTCGAAGAATGGCTCGTCTTATACGAGCGCGTGAGCAAGCACTACAGGTGGGACGAGACGCTTATGCTTCCAAACATCATATTTTACCTAAGGGGTACAGCACGCGCGTGGTACGAGACGCATGAGGAAGAACTGACCAGTTGGGACGTGTGCAAGCAGAAGCTCCGCGACTTGTTCGGCCGGTCAGTTGCTCGACAGATGGCAGCCAGGCAGGAACTCGCGTCGCGAGTCCAATCGTCCACGGAGTCATACGTCGCCTACATTCAAGACGTGCTATCCCTGTGCCGCAAGTCCGACAAAGACATGTCAGAGGCAGACAAAGTGAGCAATGTGTTGAAGGGCATAGCTGACGATGCCTTCAGCATCCTCATGTGTAAGAACTGTGCCACGGTTGACTCCATCATCACCGAATGTCGGCCCTTTGAACAAGCTAAAAGCAGGAGGATTACTCAGCGCTTCAACCGACTCCCGAACACCGCTGCGACTTCCTCGTGCGAAGATCCTGCGACGCCCCGTGCAAACTCGAATTCTACCATCACCAGGATTGTTCGCCAGGAGCTGGAAGCAATGGCCCCCGCTACCTATACGCCCCCTGCGCCAGACAACTTGGCAACCATCTCACTAATCCAAGCCGTCGTCCGGCAAGAGTTTGCCAACATGGGCGTGCTACTTCCTCCAACCACTCGCCTTCCGCCCCAGCCCATATGCACTCCCGCCCACACCGCTGACCACCACGCCGCTCCACTTGTTGCTGCAGACTATTCGGTTCCACGGTTCCCCCCACGATACCGCAATCCGTCTGAGTGGCGCACCCCAGACGATCGCCCGATTTGCTTTTCATGTTCTCGCGTTGGCCACATTTCCCGCCATTGCCGCAACAAATGGTCTTCCCAACCAAGCTTTTCAAGTGGCCGCCGTCAGGATTGCGGACAGTATTCTCGACCACGTTCCCCCGATGACCACCTTCAGGACCTCCCACCACGCCGCTCATTTCCAAGATCTGAACCCACCTACGCGGACGTCGTCGCTCAGAGAAACTTCTCCAGCCGGTCGCCGTCACCTCAAGGTCACCAGCCACGCTCCCCTCACCGTCGTCGGTCTCCGTCGCCGGCTTATTCTGGACACCTCCCGGAAAACTAACAAGTGCAGCTCCTGGAGGTGGCGCTGCACTGACGACTCGGACCCAAAACCCTCTACCGACCTCTAATCCCCGACGAAATTTAGTTACTGTCTTCATCGATGGCCTGGCCGTTCCGGCACTAATAGATACTGGCGCCCACTTATCCGTCATGAGTTCTAAGCTTCGATCCCGCCTCAAGTAAGTTCTTACACCTGCTGTGCTTCCTACAGTGCGCGTGGCCAACGGAAGCCGAACACCAGTCCTTGGTATGTGCACTGCCCGTGTTACTGTTGCCGGCCACCAAACTTCAGTTATCTTCGCTGTTCTTGTCGCTTGCCCACACGATGTCATTCTTGGCATTGATTTCCTGACCACTCACTCTGCCCTCATCGATTGTTCATCCGGCGTTTTAAGGCTCGAGTTGCCTTTGTGTGCCGATGCCCCTTCTACAAGTCGCACTCGGCTACGGTCCATGGAGTTTCTACGTCTACCACCTCAGGCTGCTGTGTACGTCCCTATGTCGCCGTTTCCGTCAGTCCCTGATGGAGACTACCTGGTAGCTCCCCTCATTGAACTCACTCTTTCCCGCAACATCGCCCTTCCTCACACCGTAGTGGTTGTCGCCAACAACAGGACCCTTCTTCCTGTCCTCAACTTCTCTACGACAGCCCAAGTTCTTCCCCAAGGCATTACCCTTGCAGAACTTTCAACTGTGGAAGAATGCACAATTTCTTTTTTCACCCCTGAAACCTGTCATAGACGCGCACAATAAGACTTTCCTGGACAAAATGATATCCAGTGACCTCCTACCTTCGCAAGTTGAAGCGCTCCGCGATGTTCTGTTTTCTTACCTCGATATTTTTGACATCGACGACCGTCCACTGGGCCGCACCAGCGTCGTAGCCCACCGCATCGACACTGGCGACGCCAGCCCCCCTTGACAAACGCCCTTACCGTGTGTCGCACGCTGAGCGCCAAGTTATTCAGAAGGAGGTAGAGAAAATGCTCGAAAAAGACGTCATAGAGCCTTCATCCAGTCCTTGGGCGTCACCTGTGGTGCTAGTTAAAAAGAAGGACAACAGCTGGCGCTTTTGCGTCGACTATCGCCATCTCAATCGAATCACCAAGAAGGACGTCTATCCTTTACCTCGAATCGACGACGCGCTCGATTACCTCCATGGTGCCAAGTATTTCTCGTCGCTCGATCTTCGATCAGAATATTGGCAAATTTCTGTTGATGACCGCGACCGCGAGAAGACCGCATTCATCACACCCGATGGCCTCTACCAATTTAAGGTCATGCCTTTTGGGTTGTGCAATGCTCCTGCCACTTTTTAACGCATGATGGACTCTCTCCTACGCGGTTTTAAATGGTCAACCTGCCTTTGCTATCTAGACGATGTCATCGTATTCTCGCCCACCTTTGAGAGCCACCTCCCTCGTCTGTCGGCCATTCTTGACGTTTTTCGCCGTGCTGGCCTCCAGTTCCATTCGTCGAAGTGCACCTTTGGGCGCCGTCAAATTAAGCTGCTTGGCCACCTTGTTGACGCTACTGGAGTGCAACCCGACCCTGACAAAGTCCGTGCTGTGCGTGAATTCCCCGTTCCGCGTTCCACACAAGACGTCCGCAGCTTTCTGGGGCTCTGCTCATACTTCCACCGTTTTGTCGTCAACTTCGCGGACATTGCTCGGCCACTCACCGATCCCCTCAAAAAGAACGAGGCTTTTTCCTGGGGTGCGGACCAAGCACATTTCTTTGCATCGATGATTTCCGCTCTCACATCGCCACCAGTGCTGGCCCATTTTGACCCAGCCGCCCAAACAGAGCTTCGCACTGACGCAAGTGGCCATGTCATTGGGGCTATACTCGCTCAGGTACAGAGTGGCAAAAACCGGGTGATAGCATATGCCAGCCGCCTTCTGTCACAGTCAGAAAAGAATTATTCTATTACCGAGCGGGAATGTTTAGCTCTGGTCTGGGCCGTCGCTAAATTTCGTCCGTACCTGTATGGACGCCCGTTCTCTGTCATCACAGACCATCATGCGCTGTGCTGGCTGTCAACACTTAAGGACCCTACTGGAAGGCTCGGCCGTTTGGCATTACGATTGCAGGAGTACACGTTCTCGGTGGTGTATAAATCTGGAAAGTTGCACAGCGACGCGGACTGCTTATCCCGCCACCCTGTTGAACCTCCCCACTCCACCGAATTGGAAGCCGACGCCTTCATTTTCGCCATCACTGACTTTCTACACGTGGCGGATGAACAACGGCGAGATCCATCGCTACTCCCCATCATTGACCGGCTTCAGGCCGGCAATGCCGAGCCTTCCCTCAGCCTGTTCTTGCTGCAAGACAACGTTCTGTGCCACCGCAATTTACACCCCGAAGGTGCAGAACTTTTACTCGTCGTCCCACATCATCTGCGCAAAGATGTCCTTCAACAGCTTCACGACGCCCCAACCTCAGGACATTTAGGTGTGTTCCGAACATACGACCGTGTTCGACGACGGTTTTTCTGGAAGGGCCTTTATCGTTCCGTTCACCGCTACGTCGCGGCTTGTGACCTCTGCCAGCGCCGGAAAAAACCTACGACTCCCCCCTGCCGGTCGCCTTCAGCCTATCGAAGTCCCAGCCGAGCCGTTTCATCGGGTGGGATTGGACTTGCTTGGTCCCTTTCCAACTTCGACAACTGGAAATAAATGGGTTGCAGTGGCCACGGATTACGCCACTCGGTATGCAATCACTCGAGCGCTACCGACCAGCTGCGCGACTGACGTTGCTGATTTCCTCCTATACGACATCATTCTTCAGCATGGCGCTCCTTCTCACCTACTCACAGACCGTGGTCGCTGCTTCCTCTCTCGGGTGGTTGATGACCTACTGCGATCTTGTGCTACTCGTCACAACTTTAGCACTTCTTACCATCCCCAGACCAACGGGCTCACTGAACGTCTCAACCGCACACTGACGGACATGCTTTCCATGTAGTTTCCGACGACCACACCGATTGGGACATTGCCCTCCCGTTCGTCACCTTCGCCTATAATTCATCGCGCCACGAAACTGCCGGTTATTCACCCTTTTATCTTCTCTTTGGCCGGGATCCTTTGTTACCGTTCGATACGCTGCTTCCGTCTGACACAACACGCACCACTTCATACCCTCAAGATGCCATCACTCGAGCTCTCATCGCACGCACGGCAGCCCGCACTCGGCTCTCAGTGTCCCAGGCTACACAAAAGTCCCTGTATGATAGTCGACACAGGGATGCTGAATTTTCTCCGGGCTCACTCGTTTTATTGTGGCTTCCATCTCGTCGTGTTGGCCTCAGCGAGAAGCTCTTATCACGATACGTCGGGCCCTACCGAGTCGTGCGCCAGGTGACACCTGTCACCTATGAGATTTCCCCGACAACCAACTCACCGACTGCTACACCCAAAACTGACATCGTGCATGTCTCTCGCCTGAAGGCGTACAACGGTGACACGCCTTTTTAAACATAGCAGGCACCGAGACGGTGCTTTACAGGCCGGGGTGATGTCACAGGCATGGAAAGGCCACTCCGGCCGAGCCGCTGAAATGGCGCCGAATGGACGAAGACGAAGGCGTTGCTGTTGTGGGGCTGTGTCTGGGTTGCCCTGTTGTCTTGTGATTCTGGGCGCTCTGTGCAGTGTCATCTCGATCAGATCGTGACTGACGACCCCTAAATAAATACTCCCCGTAACAATATCATAGACTTTCGTGCTTAGGGCTGCTCTACGTAAAGGACTCTCAATTATTTGCCTCGCAATGGTAAGCGGGCACATTTCACAGAAGAGGTGCCGAGAGCGATGTAAAGTATACCAGAAAAAAATACAACTGTGTTTCATAGTACTTAACCTACTTTGTGTTTAACAGTGTCACGATGAATCCCAAAAAGACTTAACATTTTGGAGAATCAATTACGAATGTATCTCTTTCTCTCTTTCGCTATATATGTAGATATATATAGAAGTTGACATGTCAGCCCCCCCCTCGAACAAATTTCCTGGCTACGCCACTGATATATACTAATAGTGCCATGATGTAACACGATGTAGCACGACGAACACAAATAACAGCTGATATCATGAAAATCATGATATGTGTGTCATAAACGACATGATTTACTTGCCGTGGTCTCGGCTCTCTTGCAGCCGTTTCGTTAACTTGACATATACCAAAATTTGTATGCCATGAAAACAGTGTATGACGAACATACCCGACAAGTCTTAAGGTGCAAATCATGACACGCATATCGTGTAATTCATGATTTACATGTGATGGTCTCGGTGCGCTTGCGGCAGTTCAATTTAATGGATATGCAACAAAATTGGTGTTCCTCCACGTGACTGTACCACCAACATAAATGACTGGTGGTATAATGAAAATCATGATATGCATGTCATGTACGCCATGACTTACATGCTGCGCTAATGGTGAGTTCGCGGTTGTTGCAACCAATTGATCTGCACCAAATTGATCTGCACCAAAATTTGTATTGCCCGACGTGCCTAAATGACGAACATATATGACTGGTGGTTACATGAAAATAATGACATGCATGTCACGTGCATCATGACTTACGCGCCACGCTCAAGATGAGGTCGCGGTCGTTTCGCTCGTTCGATATACACCAAAAATGTTGTTGCGTGACGTGCCCTTATGAAGAACATTTATGACAGGGGAGAATAAAAAAATAGTGACTTGCATGTCATGCATAACATGATTTACATGCCACGCTCATGGTGAGCTCGTGGTCGTTTCGCTCCCTTGATATACATGAAAATTGGTGTTGCGCGGCGTGACCATATGACGAATAATTATGCCAGGTGAGAATAAAAAAATAATGAATTGTATGTGATGCATAGCATGATTTACATGTCACGCTCATGGTGAGATCGAAGTCGTTTCGCTCGCTTGATATACACGAAAATTGTTGGTGTGCGACGCGACTGTATAAGAAGCATATACGATGGGAGGTAACATGAAAATATTGACAGGCATGTCATGGGCGCCGTGACTTAAATTTACGCCTGTCCTTGCTGGCGGCTTCGCATTACATTGATTCCGCCGGATCGTGGGAACTGCCAGACTTTCTTCTTTGTCGTCTGTTTGTGTGCATTGTATCAATGCTATTTCCGTGACGGAAATGACATTAGTGAAGCCTTGGTGGATCCCAGAATAACATGCTTTCATGTTACAATGTGATGCGCACAATGCTTTTGTTTTGTTTGTAATTTCCTTTTTATTGTGTCCCCCGCCAGAGGAAGAAGTGGTTCTACGGGAATGGACCAGGCCAATAGCAGGCATCCTTCCCTTGTGGTCATTTAGTGGTCTGGCTATCTACTCCGGCCCTGCCCTTTTATGTCATGCCAAAAAGAAAGACAGCCAAGCGTGTTGATTCAACACTGGACACGTGGCACTTACTGCTACAGAATAAACGGAGATACCGTGTTCCGCCAAGCGTGCGGGAAAACGACAATTGCACGACTATGCTTAAATGGTGGTGCCTATTTGCGATCGTAATTAATAACATTTCTTGTTTTTCTGTCCTCGTTTCCAAATATTTTAGTATAAGTAAAAATTTCTTCTGCCTATTTCTCACGTTGTTGGATGCTTAAAACAATGTTTTGCCTGTCTATTTCTGGCTCTTAAAACGTGTTTTTTTTGTCATGCCTAGAAATCCGGCCTCTTCTAATGAGCAAGGATGAAAAATTTTGTTTTAGTCTGATGAGCTTAGATGAAGTATTCTAAATACATCCTTATATCATCAAAAGGCTAAAAGAAAGCTGCAGAAGCGCCGCGGCCGTCGCTGCGTACAGATGCGTACGTCAATTGTATGTCCACATTTCTCTAATAAGCGCTCTTGGGTCCAGACAGGCTGGTCAGAGCTTTTGCGTACTTCGGAGTTTGAAAAATAAATAGGGAAGATACATTTGCTGGACTGTTAATTGTGAAGTTCAGAATGGTGTGGGTTCGTCACAGTTACCAGTAATGCCAATCAATACTGCTCTAATATTCCGCATGAGAAAGCGGGCGCTGAATCAGCCGATTAAAAGGTGTTTTGCCATTTTGTGTTGGGTGCATAGGCACCATCTGGTGCAACGCTCTTTGACCAGCCTACCAACATTATAGGGACAACTGGCGGGCTTCAGTGACCAACGAAATGGATTGATCCTCACGAGATCAGCCAAGCGTGACTCGGTAGGCAACACGGAGGGAGACGCTCAGAAACTTCCGCCAAGTATGCGAACAACTCAACAGAAGCACGGAAGATCAAGCATTAAAAAAGAAATGGCGGAAGCTACCAATGCGCTCTTAATCTAGAATTCTACCGAAACTACAACGACGGTTCAAGTAGAAGAGCTACCCCCTGACATGTCCAAGGCGTTCCACGCGCAGAAAGAAACAACACCAAAGACAGCTACAGTCCAAAGTAGGGTCCTGTCACCGCGGGCTAGGTTCGTGTACTGGACGAACTTACTTCAATAACTGTTCAGCAAAACTACTTACAGCACAGCTGAACTGCCTGCCAACCCATGGTTTACATATATTTCTCTTCTACATCTCGCATCAAAAAACTCACGCGTATGACTCTAAACAGTAACGGTGCTTCCGCGCTAGCGATTCAAAAATAAACCCCCGTCAATGATCTATTGGAACAGTGAATGTACAAAAATACCGAATCCTGCCGCGGAGTAAGGGAGCTTGCAAATGACGATGTGAGCGAATGGCGTAAACACGTAAGTCCTAAACTCAATTGCATTCTGAGACAAAGAGCTTGTTCCTATAAAGTTTCGGGGCTCTTTTTCTTGTTTTTTGGCGCTTTTATGACTTTGCATGTAAGAAAATTCGTGGAAGAATGATTGTTGTCCGAAGTTGTAAAGCTCGGCCAACTTTGAAACGGGAAACGATCAGTGTTTCTGAGACCAAGTGGCGGCAACAGAAAACACTGAAGGACGGTTTTCGTGCAGTTGAGTTTTTGAGTTTTTTTTCTGGTTTCCCATTATTGCGTTTGAATCGGCGTCAAAACAAACAGGTGAAACTTGAACTGGAAGTTTCGCTTCGACTTCTGCGGAAATCTCGTTTGAGGCATTGGTACTGCCTCGGAAACTTCGTCGGTCTGCGTGTGCGATTGATGTGGACGGACTAAACGAGGCCGAAACAACCCACCTGCTCGGCATGATGATATTCGTGTTCACAGCGTCTAGCGATCAGGGCCGAAAAGTAACGAGGAACGAGAACTGAAGCACAACACGGGCCTGGTGCTGGAAATTTATCGTCTCGCCTGGAACTCCCTGGTTGCGGCTGGTGCGCCGTACACGGAAATATATATGCGGGCTCCGAGAGACACTGTTTTTTCGTACAGCTCTACATGAGTTGTACGAGGTCTAGTTCCTTTCTCTGATATTAGCTTTCCTCCATACAGCAATATATGTGCCGATCAACGCACAGCAGCAATTCTAGCCATAAATCAATCATACAAAGAAATAGGGAGTGATCTCAAAAGCTTTCGAGGGAACTCGAATACACCCAAGCAAGGAGGGTGCTGCGGCGCTTTGTTCTGACATGCTACTTGGGGAAGCTATATGAAACAACTGATCTGCATTTCATTGGTGACCAGCTCTCGCTGGCATATTGGTTAGGCATATGCTTTACAACATATAGGGATCGTTCACCTATATGTACAGGTGCTCCCAAAGTAAAACGGAGCACGCGACCTGTGACCAACTTGCGCAAAAGTGAATGCCAGCGCGCTCTATTAGAGAAGTGGTTCTTTATTTTCATACGGAAATAATGGCACTATCTTCTGGCACATTTCAGTATAAAAATAAAGATCCACTTCACTAATGGAGCTTGTTGGCATTCACTTTTGCGTAGCTTGGCCACAGCTCGCGTGCTCCGTTTTACTTTGGGAGCACCTGTACTTCCAACAATCTCATCATTTACAAGAAGGAAGATCAATTTACTGCGGCAGAAAGCTTCTATCAGAGTGTGTAACACCACGGCTGACTTATCTTATTCGCGATGTTTTATTTTTGGAATGCGATTGTGATAAGTCGCCTCCTCATAGGGTAAAGAGAGCGCTTCCACAGCTTTTGAGGATGGCAGATTTGCACAAGCGATATAGCTTTCTTTTTCTTATTGATGGTCTGTGGAGGCGTTTCTGTACTCTCCGTTTTCCCTCCCGCCCTTGGATATTCTATTTTTTCACGCTGGCCTCTTATACTTTCCCGAGTTTGGTAGCACGCCAAATATTTTTCTCTCACAGAAACCTCTACATCTCTCTTCTGTTTCGTCACTAATCTATAGAAAACGCATCAATTCAAACTTTCTGGTATGAAGTTGAAAAATGACGGCAACAAAACTCACGTGGCTTCGAGCTAGGGAGAGCACTGATAAATCAAAATTTATAATATGATTTACTGTTTATCAAGTGCAGCCTCTTCATTACTTTTGTCAATTTTCCTCACTGTCGGTTAAGAAGTCTTCCTAATGCAGCTTAAATGAACCTCATATTTGAATATCATCGCCTTTCGTAGATCCGGTAGCCAACTTAACCATAGAGCGGGCATTTTTCATAACTATGCAAAGGAATCACGATTTATTACAATATTGCTGTCGAAAAACTTGTCATTTTTTGTTCTTGCAACAGGCTCACATAAGATATAAGGAAGTGAATTTCCAGAGGTCATTCCTTTTTGTTTGACACAACCTTATTGAAAACGAGCCGGTAATGAAGCCAAGGAAGGTACAGGTGTCGATAATTGTACTGTTTTAAGTGCATTGTAGTAGTAGTCATGTTGGCAAAGTATAGGTATAGGTAAAGTGGATGACAAGAAAACTTACCACCGGTAGGGACTGAACCTGCAACTTATGAATCACGCGCGCGATGCCCTTAGCATTTGAGCATCGGCGGCGGTCGTCCCGTCACCCACTCCAAAGGACATTTATGCGCATGCAAACCTCGGAGTGTTAGTCAGCGTGGCTTGTAACAATGACGGTGAGTGTGGCCCAGTATTCTTTCTTTTGCCAGCTGGCACCACGTAACACGTGCTACGTGACGCACTTTAGGGATCCGGCCTGTCGTATGCTGTCATCGTATGCTGTCATCTGATGTCGTCGCCTGGTGTGCCGTAGGCAAAACACGTACAGTGTGGCCATATAGCCTACACAATAGCCATGTGTAGTATAGCATAGCAAGGGGGTGGAAAGCGAGGTGAGTGTCAGGAGGAGGGCAAGGAGGAACGGATGTGAAATTCCTTGTGAATATTTGAATTTTCTTTCTTGGTTGCTTTATGGGATTTAAAGGGCCAAAGTGAAGGAGGCTATCAGAATGCTTTAGTGGAAAGCTCTGCATAATTTTTTAACAACATGGGATTCCGTGACGTGCACTTTCATCGCATTTTATATGGGGTTCTAGTATTTGGCCTCAATCAACTTGTGCTCGCCGAGGC
>JALIZH010012327.1:0-23235 GCA_030522465.1 Rhipicephalus appendiculatus | reverse complement strand
GATGAATAAGAATCTAATTTAAATATATTATGTACAGAGGACGAAGTAATGCCCAATAAATGCTCAAACAAATTTACACTTCGCAAAAGCGGTCAGCCTTGCCCCAATTTCAAAGGATGGATTATGCGTTCTTAAATTCGTTATAACAGGAATGAAGACAGCCATGGCAGTGAGGCAGACGCAGTCGACGGTAACGACAACCGGTGTAACTCGATATTTGATCACACAAACCTGCTCCAATATTTCGTAGGGATCGGTAAACTGTAAATGGTACTTTTTAGCATAACATTATATATTTCAATACGGAGATATCCCGGCCTTGGTAAAACTTTTAGCTTACATTTGCTTCTATGGAAAAACACTCTTTTTACGGTTTTGCAGAGCCAGTTACGATGTGCGTATGATGCTTCCCTGGGCTCATGGAGGATTAAGAGGTATGACCTCGACGTTCGTTTAGCCAAGAGTGGGATCTGTCTTATAAAATATGCCTAAATCACATTAGTTCATTAGGAGCGTTGCAGCAATTCATCGATGCTACAACACATAGACGACGCTATAAAAATACAATGCGTAAGATCTCTCGGAACCACGAGAAAATTAAAATGCTTCCTCCATTGCAATTTCCTAGTCAAGGAGGGCCATGCTATTGATACTGTACCTCCTCGAAGCAGCGCTAAAAGACAGAGACTAAGAAAGGCCGAACACACAAGACGAGCGCTGTCTCGCAACAGTTGCGAGACAGCGCTCGTCTTGTGTGTTCGCCCTTTCTTAGTCTCTGTCTTTTAGCGCTGCTTCGAGGATGCATATGTACCAACTAGCCCAGCTTTCTATCCTGTTGTGATACTGTACCGTTATAATAGTTTTGAAGTAGTTGTTTGTTCAATGAAGGAGATTACTAATACCAACATCCGAACGTGGCATACGCAGTGAAAGCAATCCAGTGAATGCTCACGCCGCTGCCTTGTGCTACCTTCGACAACCACATTTGTTTTCTTTCACTCTGAGTTGCGCTCAACACTCAGAACGTCGTGGGATACCAACTTGGCCAAACTCCTACGATAATGAATGCAGTGAAACCAACCTGTGCAATGTTTGTTCGGTTGCGCAGAAGAGCTAAATAAGCCTCACAATTCGCAAAGCTGATGGATGGTTGCTATTGAAATTTCGAATAAATACGGGTATAAGGGCAAATACCGGTACAGTGTTAAAGGAAAGTATTGGGCATGTTCATTCGGTGGATGAAATATGTCAACGTGCCAAACTGAGGTACATGTCAAAGTGTAAAACTTTCGAACTAGTTGAATTAGCCTGTTATCAATGAATGAATGAAGGAAGGAAGGAAGAAATAAATCAATCAACCAATCAATCAATGATGCTTTTATTTCAACAATAAATACTCTCAATGGCGTTTGGTGGGCACGGACAGAAAATCCATCTATCAGGCGTGTCTGTATCTCCGCGCTTGGCAAACATGGCAAAATAAAAAGTACAGCAATGGGACAAGCACACAAGGCAATCTTCTTCAGTTGAAAGTAATAAATAAGCAAGTTGTGCAAAAAATCGTGATTATATGGGTCTGTAATCAGTAATGAATCAAAAATTGCCACTCTAAAAAATAAAAGGGCACTGATATGATAGATTAAAATACACAGAATAAAAATTAGGCAGATCCCAATACCATGTGAATCGATGTTATGCGAAGCATGTGGCGGTAAGGTGACAGCGTTGTAAATTTTATTTATTTAGTGAAACGTTATGAAATTACGCTAAAGATATGTACAAATGTTGCACACACTGACATGTGTTGTTGAATATGTTTCATAAAACTTGTTTTTTACAGTTGTGTAACGATGCCAACAGAAACATGGGTATTGCCCACACCAGAAGCCGTAAGCTGATATGTAGAGCTTGTGCCTGCAAGGATGGTAGCCCTGGATAGGGCTACGTAAACCGACTACAGTGGATGGCGCCTAAGTATACAATTGAAGTTAACCCGACATGACTCCTTTATCATAGGAGTACGAATGTAATATTTTTAAAATTAGATAGCCAGCACTGCAACCACAACTGACGTTTCACCAAGATTACGCCTGCATAGGGTCTTTTTCCAAAGCAGTTTCGAGAACTGACGTGACTCTGTGGTAGAATACTTGATTGCCACGCAGAATGCTTGGGTTTAATTCCTGCCTGGGACTCTGATTTCTGTTCTTTGCAATCGTCGCGTCAACGCTGCCGATATCAGTTGTTCTTAACGTTGTCGCTTTTAAATTACCAGTGTCAACGCCACCGATGTCGATTCTCTTAATTCTGTCGCATTTAAATTATCAATGTCTGTTCTCGCCGTTCGTGGGTAGACATAAACTCCTGTGGCGCATACCCGCATGGCGCGGCCCGTGGTATACGGGTATGAGCCACACGTGTCTGGTGAAATGAGTTCGACGACGTACGCAACGGGATTTTCACGTTATTCAAGCCACGACCAGCCAGACGTATTCGTCAAGTCCTCTTACCCTGCCATACTAACTTCGGTCGACCTCAAGTTAAGGAGGCGATCACGACGGCATCCAGATGTAGGCGGCTAGATAGATAGATAGATAGATAGATAGATAGATAGATAGATAGATAGATAGATAGATAGATAGATAGATAGATAGATAGATAGATAGATAGATAGATAGATAGATAGATAGATAGAACCGCTCAAAGTGCTTGCAGTACGCAAAGAAATGCTTCGCAATAAAAAAGAAAACAAAGAACAGCTCTTAGGCGCCCGCTCCTGAGTTGAGCGGCGGCACCGTCGTCGGCGTAACCAATATTGTGAACGAGAACGAAAGAGAGCGAACTTGGAGCGCAGCGAGCCGCGGTGTTAGCGTCTGAAATGCTCCGTGACTGATCGCGCTTCTTTTGACAGCGCAATACATGCCTTTCGCCCATGGGCACGGGAAAGTGTGTTCACTTGCGAGGGGTGGTAGAATAAGAAGACTTGGCCCTCGTCGAATGGACACATTGTGTGAGGAACGCTATAGCGCACTCCTGCATTTTGTGTCTAGTTTTGTGAGCGCAAGTACTCCCATAAGAAAGAAGTTTTAGAGTGGAGCTCTTAGGCTCCCGTTCCTGGGTTGAGCGCTGTCGGCGTGACCGGCAGAGCCATTAGGACAAAAGAGAGCAAACGCGGAGCGCAGCGGAGGATGAAAAGCGGGATAGCGAGGAGGGCGCGAGTAGGGTGGGACGACAGTGGCGAGACGAGAGCTTTCCGCGGCGGCCACCCGTGGCGCCACAGTAGTGCGCGCCGTCGTGCGGTCCTCGTTGACGTCATGACTAAGGTGTGCGGCGAGGGTGTCCACCGATACTATATATGGAAATAAAACACTGCATGAACTGAGGGCTGTATGGGGCATCTATTGTGGAACGCGCCCAAGCCCTGCCTTCCGCGGCCTACCGGTTAGCGACGCAGTCGCGCCTCAACTTGTCGCGAAATCGAAATAGCTAAATGACTGCGCTGAGAATTCGAATAAGGCAGTATTTTAATGTGTGCTGGGCCTAAAACCCACGCTCCCGCAAACCTTTCCTGGCGTTCATTTCGGCCAAATCCAAGCCTGTAAGGCAAGCGATTGCCTCGCCTGTTTTAGAACCTGTGCTTCAAAATCATTGTGAACATGCAGCGCCAACTAGTTTCTGCGAACACATGGAACGGGTGCGGTCTTCGGGGTATCCTGAAACTTTTCGGGTGGAGAGTGCACAGCCGCTGCTCAAAGCAATTAAAGGAAAGCGGTGGACCAAGGAAAGACAGAAAAACGTCATAAGGCCCCATGTGTTAGCATGCATCCGTGATGTGGTGCACAACCTCAAGAAAGTGTCGACTAGGAACAATGCGGCTATCTTCGTATCCGTGCCGAACATGCTGTCTAAGCTTTGTGTGCGCATAGCTGACGAATGGAAATCGAAAGGGTCTTGTGGAAAAAAGCCCAGCCGGTCCTACGGGGGTTGTGCGGAGGTGATCATTTGTGAATTGCCAATGAGCTACGGGAAGTCCTGAATCGGACAAATGAGCCGATGTGTCCACGACCGCGCATGTGAGCATGCGCTGTGGCTCACAAATTATCGGCGCGCGCGTCTTACTGCGCAGAGTGCGACGATGTGCCGGTCTTCTCCGAAATGAACTTACTGGGCCGCAGCAGGGACACCGTGACACGCGCGCTTGCGGAGGCTTTTGTAGGGAGGGCTACACTGGCCGTATTCTCGCCGCTTCGCTGTGGCCGGTGGCCACACCGCGAGCTAAGCCGTTGCCTAGCAACCGCCGCAGCTGGCAGCGCGGCTAGCCGCGCCATCCGGCATGACGTCAGAGGAGGGGACCGGTGAAACCGCATTGCGACAACGGAGGAAGAGCTGGTGTTGCATCGTATATATAGAAGGAGCGGCAAGGTGGGATTCGTCGGCATATATGCAAAGTGAGTCGGGGAGACTGAAAGAAGCCAGGCTTCGTCGTCGGAACAAAACCAAGAGGAGGCAGCAACACGAGGAGACGGCAGAAACACTGAGACGTACTAAGCTAAACGGAAAAGATGTAACCGCGCAGAGAACCAAGCTAAACAGTAAGATGAACCGTACCTCACGCTACGCACACCCAGGCATCACTGAGTTAAGCTACAGCCAAATTTTTTTTCAAAAAAACAAAAAAACAAAAACGGAAAGCACATATTGTGTTAGCCAAATGACAGCATATGTTTGTGGGGGGAGTAAGTATCAGTTTCTTGAGCGCAATTTCTGGTAAACTCTTGCCATGTATTGCCCTTGATGTGTGCGCTAGCGGGCGTGGGGGGTGCTGAGCTTTATACAGTTCCATTTTGTTTTTGTTTTTTTTCGAACAAAGCCTGTTGGTAGTGAGCGCCCATTTATATGTATTCTCACCTTGTGTCCCGTCTTTTTCATGCTCAACTCTATTCCAGACACATGTAAATCCATGTCTGATACTAAACGGCTGTGTTGACCATAAAATTGTGTCTTTATTAGTACTGTAAATAATCTACTTGTTTTTAATGTTGGCTCAGGAAAGCTTGTTTAATCCTGCGCTCTTTACAGCACACACGTGTGGCGCTCCTTATCGGTTACATTGGTAATGCCTTAACACTCAATTATTTAACACATTTTCAATTTTACAGAAAAAATTTCCTGCCAAGCTTTTCCATATTTAGAAACATATGTAGTATTTTTTGTTTCCCTGAGGAGAGAAGATTGTCATTCTACGGCCTGTGTAGAACGAATAAAGCACGGAGAGAAAAAAGAAAATCCATTAGATTTGGAACTGGGCCATTCTACAGACATGCAGTGATACCTGCATAAAGGGGACCTCTAACACTTTTTTGAGCATGGTCAGACAACGCTGCCGGTCGCTAGTCGAGGCTTCAGAGAACACGTAAGCCAAATAATATAGCGCAGCACGCGGTCTGGAAGTTACAATAAATTCTCAGTCAGCTAAAAATCGCTGTCTCTTCTATTGACAAATCATGCAACATACTCAAAGATGACTGCGTCGAAGGCCAGTATCACGCCATTGGCTGATTTAAGCATGGCGCACTCGGGAGTTACTGGGGCAGCCCCGGGAGGCCGCGACTTGTCCACTCGTGCGTCCGAGATCGCACTGAAAAGCCTCTCGTTTGATGTAAAAATGAGAGAAAAAAGTGCTCAAGGTCACGAGGCGCCCGTGACGTACCTTCTTCCCCCCCTTGTCATCCCTCCCTGCTTAGCTTCCAGCGGTTTCGTCGGGACGAGAAAAGAGAGAAGGCAATTGCAGCGTGCGAGAAATCTTTATAACTCCACTCGTACTGGACAGATTCTAAAAATTTTCGCGGCGGGACATTTGTGAGGCAAAAACGTCTTTAGTGAATCCATTCCATGGCTACTTGGAAAAGAGTTTTAGGGCCCTTTTAAGGAAATCCACGGAGGTAGTAAATGTGCTTGGCTTCTTACTTGTTACAATGTGACCGAATAATCACTGGTGAAAAAGCCATACAAAGATATGACTACTAGCATCTGGGGTTTCGCATTCCAGAACCAACGACATGATTATCAGAAACGCCGTAGTGAAGGGCTCAGGAAATTTCAACCATATCCTGTTCATTAACGTGCGCTGGCATCGCACACTACACGGGACTCTAGCATTTCCCCTCCATCGAAACGCGACCGCCGAGGGCGGAATCAAACCTGCGATACAACCAAAAGATGATTAAAATGATGATATTCCTAAAATTTAATGAATTGAAACTCTTCTTTCTTTTCTGCATCAAATGAATCTACATGAACTCGCCATGAGGCTTCAAGAGGCATGTTTGTGATATCGCATCATCCTGGAACTAAACTGATGGGCGTGACTGCTCTATGGAAAACGCGGACTGTGTGCTTTGGGCAAAATATTAGAAGGATGTAAGTACACTCAGAGGCTTATGATATATTAAGAGCTTATTGACGTTCAAAGAGAAGGTGTTATCGCAAGCAGTTTTAATTCTTTCTTCCAGCCGTTGAAACATAAAAAAGTCACAGCTTCGCCGTAAGGGCAAAGCAATGAATGCGATAGCAAGAAATTGAAATGTCAGACGAAGAACGTCAAGCAGCTCCATACTTGCAGCGCGCCGCTCAAGTATACCTGCACAAGAACGTGCAGGTATACACAGGACAAGCCTGAACTAACTGCCACAGTTGTTACGTCTTTGTGGTTCAGGAACGCGCTGCTAGTGTCGACAATGCAGAACCCGATGCTCTTAATATTTCTTCTTCTTTTAAACTGCGGTGCGTGGAGTGGCCCCTCTGAGTCTCTTGCCACGTGGTGGCGTCTGCCCCAACGTATTCCCGGCGTTTTTTTTTTCGTTTCACATCGCGAGTGGGTATAGTAGAGGGCCACTTTTTCGCGCACGTCTCAAGGGCAGTTGTCAACGTGAAAGAGAGTGTAGGAGCGTTGCGTGGTAGAAAACACGCTGGAGCTCCTCCGAGACCAGCGTAGGGCCAGCGGTAAATGGTGTATATGAATAGCTTGGCGTTAATATGCCTTCCCAAGCATGGCCCTTGGTATAGCTGTCTAAGGCGGTGCGCTGTGGAGCAAGCGGTCGCCTGTTCGAATCTCCAATGTGGTGGTTCGGAATATTTTCTTTGTGCCTTTTTATATACATACATACATATGCATATCCGGCCGGGACATGACGGCGATGGCAATATTCCGCTGAGTGTCCATATAATTGCTGTCGCAATAAAAGCTTTCGCATTCCGAAGCATTCGAGCTGTCTGTTGTCCGATTATGAGTAAGCTCCGCTTTGGAGCTTTCAAGCGTGACAGAGTCTGCAACACAAAGTGGGCCATATATAGCGAGCAACTATTTAACCTTGCGATAGGCATTGACGTTTCAGCGTATTTGTCGTCGACTGGCACTGAAGTGGATATTAAGCTGGCATAGTATTTCAGAAGTACGGGTAGCTTGGCTTAACGCATCTATGCGGAAACGCTACCCAAGAGGCAACTGTATACAATGACGCCTTTTTTTTAACGCGATAGCGTTAAATAGCTGGTGTCGGCGTCGGCGTGGGCGTCATTATCTCTGAGCGAAAAATCATCATCTTGTCCATGACCGAAAAATCGAGAAAGATGCAAATAAAATAGTGAAAATTTCAGGGTCTCAGTGAAGATTAAACCCAGGCCATCTGCGTGGCAATCAGGTGTTCTACCACAGAGCCACAATATTTGTTAAAACAGCTTTGGAAGAAAACACGATATGGATGTCATGTAGTGGAAAGATCCTACCTAACGCATCATATATTACGCGCCAGAAGCGTAGGATTGCGCCAGACGTCAAAAAATGTGAATTGAGCAAAGAGGGAGTGTTTTAAAAGCCCGCCCATTACAAAGCGTCCAGACATATCTAATCATCATCAGCACAAAAACAATCAACGAAGTGAACAGCCGCGTATGTTCGCGTGTTGCCTTATGGACGCGTAGTTGGCCCTTCGCTGATTCGCAAAAGAAATAATTGCAGTATTGTGGGCACTTACCAAGCGTGCTTGCAATAGGCATAGAATGATACTTTGAAACGGCCAATGTTACGCGCACAGTCGTTCGTTTCCTTACGGCACGGTTGAGGCATGCACCCAGAACCGAAGCAGGCTAGCAATTGAGAAGGCAGTGCGCACGAGGCCCGATTACGGAATCGCGATCTCCTCTTGAAGGCGAAGCTCAGGCATCTTCCAATTTTTCTCCACTGTTGCTAAAATGCTTCTGAAAGTGGCGTGCACCTTTACTGAGGAGAGAGATGCTTGCTGCCCTATATCACTTGCCAAGAGTGAAACTACTAAAGACCATCGCAGCAACAAAAAGGTTGAACGGCGTCATGTGCATCTGCCAAACCGTTAATTCAGGCTAATTGTTCGGTTGTTTTTCTGGACATCTGTTGTGGCATGTAATTAAAAGTGCAAGCGTATTTTAGTAAGGTGATGCACTACATTACTGAACAATTACTACGGATATATATTCAAAATATTGGACCATGGTCAATAGTTAAACGAGAGAGCATGAAGACGAGGAGTAACTTCAATTGCTTGAGAAATTAAACGAAAATTGGCATCTGGCAGTATTACGCTTATCGTGTGATGGCAGATGCCTGTATCTTTCTGCAGATTCTCCAGCGTGAATTGTCTGGCGTTAAAATTTCAAAGTAAATATTATTAGGATGATATTCTTGGAACGATTCTGTTCCTCAAGAAATGAGTAGAAAGTTTAAGAAGCCGTTCTGTGCTTGAACAAAGCTGACCACTAAACAAATAGGGGAAAGTAACCACCTCTGATATCCATCGTCACTGCGACGCATAGGAAAGCGGCAGGTCACGAAATAGAACTACCCGATTTTTTTCGTTTATATCTATTAGTGCAGCTCAATTAAACACAAAAACATAACAGCCTATAAAGCAAAACATAGTTCATCGAAATAACTCCCTAAAGCAGCGATATTGCTTGCTACGAGACAACAATATTCCTTTCCCAGGCGCGCTCACTCGTAGGTTGACATCAGGAAGTGTCAAGTTATTGATTCTCTTTTCGAAGCACTTGTCCGCCTCGGTGGAACAGTGGGTACGGTGCTCGGCTGCTGACCGAAAGGTCACGGATTCGATCCCGGCCTGGTCCCCTTTCAATGGAGGGGAAATAGTAGAGGTCCTTGTACTGTGCGATAAGAGTGCACGTTAAAGTACACCAGGTGGTCTAAATTTCCGCAGCCCTCCACTACGGCGTGGCTCATATCTAGAGAGAGAGAGATGTTTATTGTGGCAGAAAAGCTGAGAGGTCGGCCTGAATCCATTTTCTGGCCTGCTACTCAGCGTCAGGAAAGGGGAAGGGGCGGAAAAGAAAGAAGAGAGAAGGTTATGATGATGAGGAGGAGGGTGGTGATGAAGCAAAACGTTCACAAACAATTTACAGTCTCTTGTCGAGTTCGGCCTCTCGTAAAAACTTGTTTAGCGCTTTCAGAACATCGCTCTGATGAAGAGGTGGTGGTCTCAACAGAACTTTTTCAGAAACTTGTTGCTCCGTAGATTTCAACAAGGTGGTGGCCATCGAATTTCTTTGCGCAATATATCGCGGGCAGACGCACAAGATATGTTCCGTGCAGTAAGCTTGTACAGCACCTTTTCATGGATGGCGGTATTCTAAAATGCATATCTGCCCTATTGCAACAACCAGCGCCCCCCAGCGTGATACCAGTACGTTTTTTAGCGCTGGATCGCACTGGGAAAACTGGTACACGCTGGGATTCACTGGCACTTCGGTGAGCGCACTGGGGAAAGAGCTGGGTCGCACTGGTAGGGGCGCTGGCTTGGCCGCTGTGACGCTGGCGCGTACTGGGAAGCGCTGGAAACGCTGGAATTTTCACTGGAGTGGGCTGGTGCGCACTGGAGCCTGCACTGTTTCTTTCAGTGCGGCATGCAAGTTTCTGTAGTGTATGCGGCGGAATGTTTCGGTATCTTTGAATATAGAATGTTTGATTCGATGGTACCAATGGATGCTACCCTAACAGGCAGGCCCGTAGCCAAAAATTTTTTTCGGGGGGGGGGGGGGGGGGGGTACTTGTTGAAAGCCTTGAAAAACACCGATTTTTATTATTTTTCCTCGGTAAACACCCCCCTTCCATCCGAATTTCGAGGGGGAGGCCCGGTCCCCTAGCCCCTCCCCCCCCTACCTTGGCCAGGGGCCGGCTAACAGGTCCCAAACATTTTCACAATTAACTCTTAGCTTGGCAGAGAAAGAGAATGATAAGCGCAAGACATTATGTGATATATGCTAAATCACCGTCATTTTTATTTTTCCCTTTGGAATGCAGAAAAAAATGCGTTAATAACGCAAAGGAGCCAACGCTGATTATTTTGCTTTTTATCTTGCTTTTTTTTCTTATTCACGCAGATTCAATAACGGCGTTAATTCTTGCGGAGCACGTAGCAGCGATGAAAACACGTTTTGTGCATGCGCCGCATATATACCAGTCTGGCATCAGGGATTGGTTGTTGTGATGATTCCATTTTGCAGTGTTTATAAGTCTGGAGGCGCCTGTCCTACCAGAAACAGCAAATCGTTACATCGCCGCACAGTTGGCGAGAAGCAATTGAGCTCTGGCTTCGCAACCTCACCCAACGGAGGTCAGAAAAACAGCCGCCGTTCGATATCACCACACCGGAAACGCATCTCTGGCACTGTTTGCCCTTCCACTTACTTCAGCTGAACTTTAGTTAACCATTAGAAAGGTTCCCGAAGCTTGAATGCAGAAACTTCAACCATCGCAACTGCGCTGCGCCGAGACCGGTCCTACCCAGCGAGACTCCCAGCGAGCGTTAGGCCTAGTGTGCCGGCCGTGTCCGTCTACATGTTACCGGCGCTTCGCGCTTTAAGTACACGCAATTCTAAAGCGTAAGGATGACTGTAAAGTACAGTTTGGACATTCATTAACCTAAATGAACCATTTTTCCTTGTGTACGGTGTCCGCACAAGGAGCGATGACCATCGAAGCGACGCGCTTTCAGCAACGCACACAAGCTCTCACCGAAAGCTGCCGGCAGCGCTAGCCGGCACTTCTCGTGACTCTTATGTAAGAACGCATAATTGTCAGTCGGTAATTTGGTACGTCTTAGTGAACTAACATAGTGACATACTCCTTTAGCGCATTGTATTTTGATTTAGTTGAGCGGTTTCTTAGTTATAGGTATCGATAGAACTGCAAATCTGTACACTGGAACGCCCGCTGTACTGGCGTATCGTCGCTTGCGCGATAACGCTACTCAATACTCAATCATGTACGCACCTGTTTATCTAACTACTCATCATAAAACTTCAGTAAATGTTGACCAGTAGCAAGAGCGAGAAACGGCTATTAAAAAAATTGGCAATAACAGCCAGCAAACAGTGCCTGCTCTACGTGTATTTCATATTTTTCGTAGTTAACATGTGAATTCGTAAAGAAACTTAGCGCTCTTGCCATTATCGGCATGTCATTCGGTACCGGCCGCCGTTCGTTTGTGTCTAATAAAGAGGCAGTTGTTATTTGGAAACGAAGATCGCGTCTATCGTGACTGTGCGACATGTAAACATGAAGCCGAACCGTGTGTTTGTTGGTTGAAAAGTTGTGTTACGCACAGTTAAGCACGTTCGGGCGTGGCGTAGTGGGTAGAACACTCAGTGCGGAATCAAGTTCGAATCCTCCTGACGGATACTTTTTTTTCATATGGCTTTTTTTCTGTTTTTTTTATTGCGTTAATGCGTTCTATATCACTTCTTGCACTAATATGTTTATTTATGGCACATAGGCACCGCTATTTCAAGCTGTAGAGCCGTATTGCGCGGGAGTACCAGCGCCTCCCAGTAAAATGCCGCTCCAGCGTCCCAGTATCCAGCGCGATACTGGGCCCATAATCCGGCATGGCACTGGACGCTGGTACCCAGCGGCGCTGGGTTTTGCAATAGGGTGGGTCGAGATCATGAAGACGGCGGTGACGGTGACTTGGCAATGACCAATATGCCGCAGTAGTTTCTCGGAGGAGTGTATATACAACGGTGTTAGTATCCGGCAGTGAAAATGGTATGGACAAGAATGTGGCGTTATCGTGAGCCATCTTTGCCTCCGCATCGGCTTGCTCGTTTTCATGTAAGCCGCAGTGCCCTGGAAACCACTGATACCTTATTTGATGGCCAGTTTTCAGGGCTGCATCGTGGAATTCGGCCACTTCTTGAGCAACATGATAATATGGCCCCCGTTTAAGCGCCGAATCTGTGACCTGAAGTGCTGGTTTACAATCACAAAATATAGTCCAATTGCGAGGAGGCTGCGTCGATATATAACGAATTACCTCGCGGATGGCCACAATCTCTGCCGCCGTCGATGTAGTTCGGTGGTCTAGACGGAAGCGTTCGCTGGTCTTCAAACTTGGTATGACGAACGCCGCTGTTGAAGCAGGTTTTGCCACGTAACACCGCTGATATTATGTCATTATTTTCGTGCCGCTTTCCAACATTTTCGAGCAACACGTCCACGCCGACCATTACTCGTTATTTTTTAGACTTTCTATGGGCACATATGATCTCACTTTAAGCTATTTTTGCCCGCATTTCGTTGTCTTCTTGTTTATCGATTGAAACAAACCTACTTTTTGCGTCACGATCTTTTTCAACTATTCCTATGGTTTGTTTAAATTTCTACGCTGGCTCGTCTGGCCGCTGTTCTGCAAAACATAACATCGCTAAGAATCTGGGAGGCTGAAACCAAAGATAGCAGTAGTTCAGAACGGCACTGTTCGCTGAGATGAGTCTGCGTTGCAACACCGGTGGTTTAAGTCTTGTCGAGACACACTGGCTTATCGCTATCGCATCAGCGCCCGCATGCCTGAGTGTTCCAAGTGCCACCGTTGCGGCATGATTTATGCGCCATCCCCAACATGCACGCGCGCAGCATCCATACACCCAGCGGTCGGTAACGACGTCTCCCAACTGCCCCACTTTATTTCGCTTTACCTGTCTCGGTAGGTGTATCCTGGGGGGCCTCGTTGCCTCTGACGTAATGCAGCCTTCGATGATTTTCTCATCGGTGCGTTTTTTTCCCGCGTCGTTGTAATGTCTACAAAAAAAGGGCGCAGAGACGGGATATTGAAGAAAGTGGTTGCGTAAATAAACATTGCCGACAGGCTGTCGAGGCATTCGCGAAGTTGTTTTAAGTCCCCAGAAAGGAATCATGAAACAAGCTATAGTTATTGGGAAATCGACCATAGGTAGAGCTGTGCGCCGCCGCGCCGCGCCGCCGCGCCGCGCCGCCGCCGCTGCCTGTTTTTGCTCACGCCGATCGCGCCGCCGCCGAAGTTTCCAGAGTCACCACGCCGCCGCCGCCGCCGCGCAATAATTGCGGCGCGCCGCCGGTAGTCCTTCATTTTAACCCGAACGGGGAATCGGGGATAAAGTACATCACTTCCCTGGGGAAGCTTTTTTCGATGTTTCGGTGTAATGGACCCTCCATTTCAGCCGCCGCTAATTGGAGGGAGCTCGGCCAGCTGCGCGCCCTCCCTTTCCGATACTTCCTCTTCAACGTCATTATGACGTCAGGAAGTTTTCAAAACTCTTGACTCAAATTTGAGGAACGGAATGCGCTTCAACCATAGAGGGAAAAAAATAGTCGAGAGCACACCTAGCATATATAAGTCAACCTCCTCTGAAGCCACTACCACTTCGGGCTCATATCACAATTCCCATCATGCTCTTGTTTGTTTACCTTTTTCTTGGTGAGCTCACGTGAAAATGAAATAAAAGTTCACGAGCGCGCGCACCTCGCGTCCACAAACAAACCTCCTCCGACGCCACTCCCCTCTCGTGTTCCCAGCTCTGGTCAAAGTTTCCAGCATGCTCCTGTTTCATTTTTTATGGCTGGGGAGTTATTTTCTATGTGTCCCCCCTAGTGGACTGTCCAGTTCGGCTACAGCTGATTGGCTGGAGTTCGGTGACCAGTGCTCTCCCTGTTTCCGGATGTTCTTCCGCAACGTCATTTTGATGTCACGAAGCTTTCACAACTCTTGACACTAATGAGAGGGACGGTATGCGCTGCAACACAACGAAAGCAGCACTCAGACATTCCGCTTTTGGGCGTACCTCTCGGAGGCTGTGCATCAGTTCTGATTGCGTGAGCCATCGAATTAGGTTTGAATGCGGCCGCCCGTCTAACGCACCTGTAAAGGTCGGTACGCATTCCCTGCGTCATTCTCAAACATCTACGTATATATATATATATATATATATATATATATATATATATATATATATATATATATATATATATATATATATATATATATATATATATATATATATATATATATATATACGTAGATTATGAAGAGTCTGGCTTCGGTTGCCGTAGAACAAAATAGGAAAAATATATATACGCTATCGAAACGTCACCAATAAACAGTTTCTTAGAAGCCTCTATATATATATATATATATATATATATATATATATATATATATATATATATATATATATATATATATATATAGGAGGTATTCATGTGGCAGCAGAAAGCACAGTACCGGGTAGATTGGCGGAATATGGGAGACGCCTTTGTCCTGCAGCGGGCGTAGTCAGGCTGATGATATATTAGGGTTAGGCCCCAAAGCAGCCTCTGAAAATACAAAATCGAGCGCGTTATTCTCTCTTGGCGTTTCTCGTTTTTTTTTTTTCGTTTTTTTTCCGCTCTTCGTGATTCAGGTTACATGATTATGGCACATGTATATATTATATATATATATATAAACAAAAACTTATTTTATTTTTCCAATGTTTCAGCCGGGGCCCGGCTGAAACGTCCTCTACTTCGTAATATATATATATATATATATATATATATATATATATGTATATATATATATATATATATATATATATATATATATATATTTTTAGGGGGGGGTTTAACGTCCGACAACCACGATATCATTCTGCGGGATGCCGTAGTGGAGGGCTCCGGAAATTTTGACCATCTGGTGTTTAACGTGCACTGACATCGCACAGTACACGGGCCTCTACCATGGCGCCTCCATCGAAATGCGACCGCCGCGGCCGGGATCGAACCCGCGACCTCCGGGTCAGCAGTCGAGCACCCTAACCATCACGCGTAACTGACTGATAGGTATAGCCTCTTGCCTGGGAATGCGCACATAAGTATTTTAAAGGGGTACTGACACAAAATTTCGCGGCCGAGATAGCCTGCTGGATCGATTCCCGTGTACATGCGTGTACCATCTGCAAAATATCGACAGCGAATAAAGCTTGGAAGGTATTTTATATGAATTTTGAAGTTCGCGTGCGCGATCCAGCATTCTAGGCCGCACCTGGTGGCATCGACACCCTCGGAGGTGACCCGAGGTGACCCCCCTACTTCCCGATACAACAGGTTATGATGACGTCGTAGCCGCCATTTCTGTTTTGGCGCGCTCGCCACTGCGCTGTTGGTGACTGCTCGGCGGCTGCTCGCGAGTGTGTGGCCGCGGCCGAGAGGAGGCGCTGCCGCGGCGCACGCGTTGAAAGTTTTGTGTTTGGCGGCACTACAGCTTTCCCGTTTCCTGCTCCCAAGGACTTCTTGATTTCCCTGTGCTGCCTGGGCTGCAGTGACAGGCCACAATGCCGAAATCCTTCTGCGCCGTTTCCTTCTGCACGTCGAAGTCGGGATCAGGCGTATCGCTGCATACGTTTCCCCGCGACGAACCTCGGCGGCAGAAGTGGATCGAGTTCGTGTGCGCTTGTGGACGTCAGGAGTATCAGGACTGGTCCCCCCGTGCAGAACAGTCGCGTTTGCGGCTCCATTTCGAGGCGCATTGCTATACCACACAGACACCGGACTTGGCGTACATGGGTCTTCCGACTCCACCCTGTGCATCGCTCACGTCTGCTGCTCTGGTGTTACCTAGCTTTCTTCGGCACCAACAACTTGAAGGGCATCACAATATTATCAAGTGATTCAATCGGATATTGAACGTAGAAAAAGCGAACGTACTTTGGCTAAATGAATTGCCCTGCAGAACATTTGTGCACGAATGTGTCGGGTCTTACTATAGTACATTGCCGACGCGAGGTTCATAGTGGTCGTCGTCGCTATTGTTGCCGCTTCCCGACGAAGCACTCCTCGCCAGCGGGTCAAACCTGAAGTGATTCGCCCCGTCGTAAATTCCTTCCATCCCCGTCGCAAGAAAATTGTCGCCATCAGACGACGATGAGCCCGACGACGATAACGGCGACGACATCACGCAGCATGGGTGACAAGCGAATGCAAGCAGACGATGCAGACCGCGCGGAAGTGCGCCACTGTTCTGTGTGCTCCGTGACCGAGCGTTTCACTCGCTAGGTGGTGATAGTTGCACCCGGCGGCTTGTCGTTTTTGGAGCTCTGTCAAATCGAAACTGAGACTGTGTCGGTAATGAGGAGCTTGTAACTAATTATCTATCGCGCGCTGTAGCAAACGAATGTGCCGTGTTATGACTAACTGGCCCCCAGCAACACATTGCAGCAAAAAAACGGGGGCGAAAATTTTTGTGTCAGGACTCCTTTAAGTGCGGATCAATTTAGGGACTCGGACTGTCGTATGCTGTCATCGTAGGCTGTCATAGCTTTAACGTAACGAAGGAAAAACCACTGATAGTAAAGTCATCTGTCGCATATTGAGCGCGCGCTCGCGTCAAGAAGCTTTTTAAATGCGAAGCATTTCTTAGCGAACTTCGGCGACTTTGAGCGTATCTATCTATCTATCTATCTATCTATCTATCTATCTCTCTATCTATCTATCTATCTATCTATCTATCTATCTATCTATCTATCTATCTATCTATCTATCTATCTATCTATCTATCTATCTATCTATCTATCTATCTAGCCGCCTACGACTTTGTGCTCTCCTGGCCGTATCGTTAATGGGATTTATACCAAATTTGGTATGGCATAACATGACTGTATGACGAATATAAATGGCTGGTCATATCATGAAAATCATGAATAACTTGTCATCAAAAGTATGATTTACATGCCACGCTCATGGCGCGTTTGCGGCCGTTTCGTTAGCTTGATATACACCAAATTTGGGAATGGAGTGACGTGACTGTATGACGAACATAAATGACAGGTGGTAATATGCAAATAATGACGTGCATGTCATGAACAACATGATTTGATTTACATGCCACGCTCATGGCGCGCTCGCGGCCGTTTCGCTAGCTTGAGATACACCAAATTTGGTAATGAGTGACATGACTGTATGACGAACATAAATGACAATTGGCAATATGGAAATCATGACATGTCATGACTCATGAGCGACATGACTTGCATTCCACGCTCATGGCCTGCTCGCGGCCGTTTCTTTAGCTTGAGATACACCAAATTTGGTATTGAGTGACATGACTGTATGACGAACATAAATGACAAGTGGCGATACGGAAATCATGACATGTCATGACTCATGAGCGACATGACTTGCATTCCACGCTCATGGCGCGCTCGCGGCCGTTTCGTTAGCTTCATATACACCAAATTTGGGATTCAATGACGTGACTGTATGACGAACATAAATGACAAGTAGTAATATGGAAATCATGACATGTCATGGGCGACATGACTTGCATGCCACGCTCATGGCGTGCTCGCGGCCGTTTCGTTTGCTTGAGATACATCAAATTTGTTATTGAGTGACATGACTGTATGAGGAACATAAATGACAAGTGGCAATATGGAAATCATGACATGTCATGAGCGACATGACTTGCACGCCACGCACATGGCGTGCTCGCGGCCGTTTCGTTAGCTTGAGCTACACCAAATTTGGTATTGAGTGACATGACTGTATGGCGAACATAAATGACAAGTGGCAATATGGAAATCATGACTTGTCATGTGCGACATGATTTGCATGCCACGCTCAAGGCGTGCTCACGGCCGTTTCGTTAGTTTGAGATACACCAAATTTGGTACTGAGTGACATGACTGTATCACGAACATAAATGACAGGTCCTAACAGGTAAAACATTACGTGCAAATTATGTATAGCATGATTTGCTCCTTCCTGGCGGCTTCGCATTACATCGATTCCCACAGTGCGTGGGATCTGCCGGCTTTTTCCTCTTGTTCTTCGAGCGCCTTGGTTAGGGGCCCGGGTTGTCGTATGTTGTCGTACGCTGTCGTCGCTTGGTGTACCGCAGGCAAAACCACGTATAAAAATATAAAAAAAGAACAAGCAAAAAAATAGAAAGAGAGAGAAAGAAAGCAGAAAATAGGAAAAATAGAAGGAGCAAGAGAGAGAAATTAATAAAGAGAGAGGAAGAAATTAGTAAAAATGGAGAAAAAAAAGCACAAGAAATGGAAACAGAGAAAAAGAAAGAAAGAGAAGAAGAAAGAAAGAGACAACCGAAGAGAAAGAAAGAAGGCTGCCTAACTCCGCACTTCCTTCAGGAATGGCACCATTAGCGCGAAGCTGCATTAATATTTTTTTCTTTTTTTTTTGTCTACCTGCTTCTCCACCGCTGTACTATTCTTCAGTTAGGGGTGTTCGCGGTGTCTTGAGAACTCTCTTCTTCTTATTTGTACGCCCTGTTTTTTTTAAGGGCCCCAAGGTAGCCTCTGAAAATACAAAATCGAGCGCGTTATTCTCTCTTGGGGTTTCTCGTTTTTTTTTTCGCTTTTTTTTCCACTCTTCGTGACTCAGGTTACATGATTACGGCACATATTCTCGAGTGGTCCATATACGAGAAATATCAGTTGTGAATTGTCTGCTACCCTGCTTTGCCATGCATTCGCCAGCCCGTTCTTCTTCACGTCGCATGATTACCGTGCGCGTTGAACTTCTTTCGCACTGTTTTGTGATTTTCCGATTGCGCAAGGTGAAGTAACAGAGTGTAGCCGATAAGCTCGAAATTCTGATGGGCTCCACGTTTAGTGGTCACATTGTACACGTGCTTTATGAAGAAATAAGTGTCGAGGAGATATCGCCTAAAAGAATTATAGTGAAAGCGAGAACCAAAGGAACGGAAAAGGCGCCGGATTATTTCATTGTTCCAACAAAAGAACTCTTTACAGCGAAAACGATGCAGCTCTCCAAAAAGTAGGCCAACCCGCTTCCACGATTTTTGTATATTTCTTTTATTGCGATAACAACCATATCGACACTCTGTGCAGGTTGTCGTTGTCGCCGTCATGTTCTGTATAAAGTCGAAATCGATAACTGTTGTACGCGCGTCGTATGCTGTGCCCGCGAGTAAAAGCTCGCGAGCGCTAGCGAGGAACACGGCTGAAGCATAGATGAAACAACCAGACCATCTCCATCGCACGTAGGGCGCAGGCGATAACATCACTCCACGTGCGAGGCGTGCCGTCGGTTGATCCTCAACAAGAAGGGAAGCCTTGTCTGTCTTTCAGTGGACAAATCAGCATCACGGGACGCCGGGGTAAGGGGGGCTGCGTGGCTCGATCCGCACCTGTGAACTTCGATTATAAGGGCGCGGTCGCGAGAGCTGGCGCGCGCGCTATCTCGGCAGGCATCAGCAAACGCGTCTCGCATACCCTTCTACTCGCTATCATCTCACCGCTTCGTGCTGCGACCACTGATAGGACAAACTTCATGAAAACCGCTTCTTTCTCGGGAGCGGCCGTATTCCCATACGCCAGCGTTTTCAAGTTTCGCGAGATCGGATGAAAAAGAGTTAGCTGCTAGCCTTATAGTCCGTTATAACATTAGGACATGTTGGTATCGCATGCACTGCTTCCCCTTTCGGGGAAACAGACTGCTTTTTAAAAAAAATTCAGGGGACAAACTTATATCCCCACCAACTCTTGAATCTGAAATCTATCCCCCCTCCCCTCCCGCGCGGCGCCGCCGCCGATCCAATGAACCCCGCGCCGTTGACGCGCCGCCGCCGGAGGTGGAAACACCGGCGCGCCGCCGCCGGCGATTTTGGGTCCGGCGCACAGGTCTAACCATAGGTACCCATGAAAAAAAAAAAAAACAGGTGCAAAGGGTGGGAGACAAGGAATATCTGTGTCCTTGTCTCTGCATGTCCCTCTCCTCTATGTTCTTTGATTTTGTCCTGCTTGGCTGTTAATGATCTATGAGCCAAACTTACTCAGTTGAACGAGATTCTAATCTTCAGTTGTAAGCTTTTACTGTGTCTATATTTCCCCCGCGAGAGCTCTCATCTTCAATGGTGATCTTTTTCAGCACAATACCAGCAGGTTTACTATAATGCATACAGTTATTCTGCTGCAAAGCTGCCTAAACTATCTTGGTATCTATCAAAGCCAGTTGGATACACCTCAAGTCCAGGCTGGCTGCACGTGGTGAAGGCGCATGAGCGATTAAGATGGTCATGATGATAGCGGCGCAGCGGCCCACTCAAGCAGCCGGTGCTCCTGCAGTATAAATGCTATGGCAGGGGCAGATTCCATGTAGCTAAGCACCGTATCATAATGAAAGATAATGTTCGACCCCTCCTCGATGCGAAAAACCGGAGCTATAAGAGAGTTTTAGTTTGGCGTTTTTACGGCCCGCTCCGCTCCGAGTTGGCCCGCTAAGCCGCAGCGGAGCGGCGGATGATTTTCTCGTTTTAGTTGTGCGTTGTCGGCAACGGGACTAGCGTAACGGATCCTTAGCAGTTACGGCGCCCTCTGGTGATGTTCAGCGTCGCTAAAGAAAAGGAGAAAAAGATTTAGTCGCATTTACAAACCGAAATGAGAACGTATCAATTTATTTGTTCACGACGTATTAGAAGTGCGCTTTAAATATGTTGGCGGTGTATATTTTCTTTACAGAGAAGGAAGCACTGACTTGATAATAGCCACCCGAAAGCCAGCAAGGTTGCGTTCCAGATCCATTGCAACCCTTCCTTGTTTTGTTTGCTTTTTTGACGCACGAGAGAGGGCGCGCGCTTCGTCCCCCCTTCCGCTTGCGAAAACGGCAGCGACGCTCCGCGCTCCGCTTAGGCAGCCCGTAAGCGGAGCGTGGGCCTGGCTCCGCTAACCCGCTTACGGCCGTAGCGGAAGGCGCATGCGCACTCCCGTTCCCGCTCCGCTTAGCTGCTGAGCGGAGCGTAAAAACGCCAAACTAAAACTCTCTATCAAGCGAGAAGTCGACGAAATGCTGCAGGACAACATAATATAGTAGTCGAAGAGCCCGTGGGCATCGCCAAGATGATGGATGTCACTCTGCATTTCACCCGATTAACATCACCTAAACAAGATCACGAAGAAGGACGTATACCCACTATCACGCGAAGGGGCACCTTGGATCGACTCTGCAACGCGAAGTAGTTTTGAAGTGCGGCGCACTTGGGGGGCTTGAGCTGTCGTATGCTGTCGTCGTCGCTTGGCGTAACGCAAGCAAAAGCACGTATAGCATAGCCATCTGTAGCATATCGAGTGCGCACTTGCGCCAAGGAGAAATCGTCTTCCTATTGTTCTTCGACCGCCTTAATGATGCTATTAAGTGCGGAGCTCTTTAGGGGCCCGGCTGCCGTATGCTGTCGTCGCTTGGCGTAACGGAGGCGAAACAACGTATAAAATAGAAAAAAAACAATAAGCCAGCTAGAAATAAAGAGACAGAAAGAAAGGGAAATAGGGCAAGAAGAATAGAAATAAATAGAAATAGAGAAAAAAAAACTGAAAAAAAATACCCATCTCCCGCTAACGGGAAGCATGTGTGGATGCGAACCAGTGGGGAGATAATTAGCTTGAGCGGGAGGAACGTCGCCGCTCTCATTTCACGGCAGCGGTCCGGGCAATCATCGCGGCGCTGCACAGGAGAGAGAATGAGGCGCGCGCGCTCCGTCATTTTCATACCGCGGAACTACCGTGGCGCCCCCCAGCGGAGTATGCAGCTGTCACACCACCTGTCTTGCGCGCCGCTCCGTAGAGGATTCCTAGAGAGGACGTGCATGCGCTGTGGGGGTGTGGCACGCGGGAGCCACTCCGTAGAGTAGAGGATTCCTAGAGGAGAGAGGGGGGAGAGGACGTGCATGTGCTGTGGAACGCGGGCGCCGCTCCGTAGAGTAGAATATTCCTGGAGTAGAGAAAGGGGGCTGAGCGTAGGAGAGGATAGGGGAGGGGACGCGCATTCGCTGTGTGGGACGCGGGGGTTGCTCCGTAGAGTAGAGGATTCCAAGAGGAGAGAAAGTGAATGAGCGTAGGAGAGAGAGGGGGAGGGGACGCGCATGCGCTGTGGTGGTGCGGGACGCGGGAAGGACTAAGCCCCCCTCCAAACACATGCAAGCAAGATCAAGGAATGGGGTCAACCTGGGCGACAGACAGCACCTGCCTAGCCATTGCTAAGCAGCCTCTCTGTGCTCTCGGCCATGACTCTGATGACTGTAGTAATGGTTGACGGCCTTCATATTACTACAGTGTTCTGGTTCGCATAATGGGTGCTTCCCTACTTCATGAAAGTGGCCGGACGCGGGACGGCGGACGGGGGACGCGGGACGCGGGAGGGACGGACAAAGCCCCGAGCATAAGATGATTCGTATGTAAAACCGGGAAAGAGAACAAGAAAGAAAGATCGGAGGAAAGAAAGGAAAAACCAACGAGAAACAAAGAAGGCTTCCCAGCTCCGCACTTTCAGCTTTGGCATCACTACTGTGACGCATACCCACTTCCGCGGATAGCGACACCTTGGATCGACAACACAAAATACTTTTCTTCGACGGCGGTGAACACGGGCTATTGTCAAGTTCAAGTGGATGAAAGAGACCGCGATAAGACGGCCTTTATAACACCGAACGGCCTGCTTGACTTGAACGTCATGTCATTTGGTCTATTCTCGGCGCCTGCGAGGTGCCATCTCGTTGAGAACACAGTGCTGGCGGGGCTAAAATGACAAGCAGGTCTTGTCTACCTGCACGATGTCGTCGTCTCCACCCCCCAGGTTTTACGAACATCCCCGACGCCTTGAAAAGGTTATTCAAGCAATCATATCATCTGGATTAACACCTAAATCGGAAAGTACCGATTCCTATACGAACAGAATACTAGGGCACGTCATCAGCAACTCCGGAGTCCACCTTGACTCGCAGAAGACAGCCGCCATCACTAGCATTCCCGTCACCCACTGAGAAGAAGGCCGTACTCAGCGGGTGACGAGATTTATTGGCCGGCGTGCCTATACTACAGGCGGTTTGTCAAAATATTTGCCCGCATTGCCGAGCCACTTAC
>JALIZH010012326.1:20000-23292 GCA_030522465.1 Rhipicephalus appendiculatus | reverse complement strand
TTCTGAGGCTGAATTCACGAAACTTCGATTTCGTAAGCGCATTTTCCCATTGGCCAGCCGCCTTCGCTAATGATATGTCCCGCATCGTGATTGGCTTCAATATTCTGTAACGAAAATTTTTAGCCTAAAACATTTTTGTGAAGACGGGCCCTGGTCTATGCGCTGTTTCACAGTAACCCGCGGGTATTCTACCCAAGACAAGCCCCAAACAACTTACCCGAATCGGAGTCGGCGTGAACGACGAGACCATCGTCCCGTACCCATGACGTCACCGTGACGTATTCCTTGACGTAGCTTGGTATCTGGCAACGTAGAACACCAGTGTTGCCTTTGATGACGAACTCGTCGTAAACTTGCACGTCAAACTCCTGGTTCACGGCTGCGATAAGAGAATATTGTGCGTTAACCTCATGGCTCTTAGCATTTCGTTTTACGAGATTGTGAACAGCCAACCAACCGTGCATACAGAGAGGTAAATAAGATATGTTGTCTCAGGAAATTCCAATTAAAGCCTAATTAGGAGTAAGGGATTTAACGTAGGGTAAGTATATTATGGTAAGTGATTAGAAGTGATAATTAATGCATAAGGCAAATCAAATGGGAATTAAGGGGGAATTACAGGTGAATCAAATTGTACTTAAAGTTATTAAATTAGTAAGGGCATGCAATGAATGAAATTTGAATAAGCGATGAATCAATTGTTAAAGTGAATTATAGTCAGTGAAATGCTAAAGTGAGTTAAGCGGATCAGATGTTAAAATGAACTAGAAGTGAATCACATGTTAACACTTCGGCGATCAAGTATAGGCACGTGGAACTAGTCGCGGTGTCTAAGCCAGGCAACTGTAACAAGTTATACGAAGAGTACAATGTAATCCACTAAAAGTGCCAGATTAATTGAGTCAGTGTCTCGTAAGAGTATAGGTTTGCTCGCTTCAGTTTATTGCAGATGAAACTACGAACCTCGCGTCGTACTAAATCTTGCTCTAACCACAGTGCTTCGCTTTTTGAGAGAAAGTGTTCAAATGTTCCCAGAACTAACTAAGAACACGCCTCATTGCCGCTTGTAAAGCTGCTCAGGTTGAGAATTATACATGAACACCAGATGCAATGTTTGCTTAGTGCACGCACCTTACTTCGTCGTAATCTACCTTTTTGTCGTACTATTATGCCGTTCCATCTATGCTTAGTAGCTAAACAGAGTAACCTCCCGTTGACTTACCCCCATTTTTATCTCTTGTGCAACAATACCAATTTTTCCGAAGCCTTCCGAGCCGAACAGTCGAACATACTATCAGATGCGTTGAAATACCGGATATATAACACAAAAATATAGGATACGCTCGGAAGTCGAGGTGATGCGCTTGAGCCAGGTGGTTTCCACGTCTGGAGATAAGGGGCCGAATTCACAAAGCTCACTTACGATCAAATTTTCGCGCAAGAGAAATTTTGTCGCGTAAGTCGATTCACGAAGCCAAAAAAACCTCGTAAGAGGCCATGGTTATGACATCGGCCGCTGCGATAAAGCGCGCTGCGAGCGTGCAGGAACATGCCAGTGGTGGTGATGCACTTGCTATATTTGCTGACGTCACCGAAAAAGGCTCGTAAGTGGATTCACGAAGCAAAAAAGTTCCGCAGAAATAGCGTGGCTACGAGGAAATGCTAAGAGTGGTCCGGACCACTCTTATGAACAATATGGCTGTTTAGAACATGCAACGTCGGTGGGGGTATTTGGGCACCGTGGCTGATTTTCAGCTAGTTCGCGGCCATGTAAGGCTGCGCGATGGTTGCTGGTATATTTTATTTTATTTTGGCGCTTTGAGTTTCGTGCGTTGTTTGCTTTGTACGCAGTGGACAGTATTGACACTCGCACTCGTCCAATAAGCTTGGTGTCGCAGTAATTAAGGAAGCTTATTGGTTGTCCGGAGCGAAAAATTATGCAAGCAAAGACTCGTGGTTGGATTAAAACGTGAATGGTCGGTGAAGTCGAAAGCGGCGCGCTATTTGGTCAACATTTTTTTGTTATGCTGTTGTGCTGCGTCCCACTTCCTCCAATGAGAGGTCCAACGTATGATGATGTACGCAGCATTGGTGGAAAGTACCACCAAAGAGGTTCAGAGGACGACATCAGCTGCTCGCTATTGGAAATAAAAATGAACGGAAGATTTCAGTTAGCTGTTATCAAGGCCTATTACGTGGTTCCACAACTTCTCTAGTTGGATTGGCTTTAACTAACCAATATGCACGTTGTCTGAAATGCAGCTGTCGCTATGCACGTTGCACCAATGCAGGGCGGGCTCGTACATTGCAAATCACAGCATATTAGCCATTTTTACGATTCTGCATGAAATCACAAACAAATCCAGCTTTTCGACCTTCACTGTTGAGAAACCGAAATGGAAAGCGTTTGTATGGCAAGCAGTCAGAAAGAAATGGCTCCAGTAATTTGAAATGACACCGAAAACGTGTGCGAAAGCTCGCGATTCTCGAGCATATATAAGCAAACTATATTACCGAATTCATGGCTCTTTGACTTTGAGGTGCCATTTAACCTGGCGTGAGCAAATAAATTAACGCTGTTTTCATCCGCTGATATGTATTTTGCTCTAAGAAGCGACAGATTGGCCCGGAAATCAAAGTGTAGCCACGGCGAAATCCCCGCTGCCGGCGCCCATTATAGCAGACGACAAATGCTAGCAGACGACAGCTTGGGCGAGAGGCGCATTGTGATTGGTTGGGAAGCAGTATTCTCGACATCAGGCCATCTTATGACGTTGCCAAAACACTTCTTTCATCGCGCGGCCCTGTCGTATTCGTCATATCTTCCCCCTCGCACATAAGAGCAATTTTTATCTCGCCATCAAAAACGCGCAAGAGCTTTCTACGAGTTCTCTCAGCGCTTGCTCCTGCTGCGTAGTTCGCCAAGACAACATGGCGTCGTAAACAGTGTATGCGTGTGGGTGCCAATTTTCACAAACGCTTCTCGCTTGACTTCCTTCAGCGTTCGACTGGATGTGTTTCGACTGGACGGTGCGTGTAAGCCGTGTGAAAACCAACGGCAGTGTCTCTCGGTGTACGGTGAGGCGTAGCGAAGCTTGTGCCTCGGTGTGTTTATGAAGCGGGGATCGGCGCCTGTGTATCGACGGCAACTAGCACTCGAAGAGCCTGCAATGTGTGTTCGAGTTTCGGTGACAGTTCGTTTGCTTCGCTTTCCAGTTTCTCAGTTGGGTGCACTGCGGCATTTCGAATTGACAGCGCTTTGACACGTTACTTGAGTGATCCCGAGTGCGTA
>JALIZH010012326.1:0-17500 GCA_030522465.1 Rhipicephalus appendiculatus | reverse complement strand
GTTAATTATTCTTTAAGTGCAGATGGTGAAGTACACACCACTTAATGTGCACACATTAAGAACCCAAATACCGTTGCTAACAGTGGATGCCTGTATACTGACACAGCGATGCCAATTAGACTTTTAAAAAGAAGCAAACTGCAAGATAACTGACAATGTCGAAAGTGTGAAGTCTGCTGCTTATGAATTTAACACCATACATGTGAGACTGAAAAGCTTGTGATTTTGAAATTGCACAAATACTTTCATTACTTATAGAGCTCCTGAGCTTGTGACTTGCTCTGTGGTTCAAGTGCTCTGCATGGAAATAGCAAGTGAGTGAAAGCCGCTTGGCTGTTCAAAACTTGTAGGGAGAAAGAGCTATATGGCAAATTCAATAGGGAGAACAGCAGCACTCAAAAGTACGCTGAAAGTGCTCTCTTCAGAGCTGGCGGGTTTCAGTGGTCGAACAGGAGTGAGAGCACTGTCATCCAGCGATAGAGCGAGAGCGCTTTTGCTGCTCTGAGAACAGGCAGGAGCAGTATGTAGTGCTCTCGCCTGAAAAGCGGAGTAGGCGCAGTACGACGAGAGTCACGTGACTTTTAAACATCACATTATTTGTATTTGTTTTAATTTTGCTTTAGCCGGTGGCGCGGCGGCAAGTGTAGGAACCATGTGTAGGCTGAGATCTCTGATGTTTGACACTACGAAGTGTACACTGCTACGTTTGCTGGATGCGCACAAACATGTAACTATGGCGAACAAGGGACTGAGAGATTCGAGGCGTATTTCGCCGCCCTCCAGTAGAGAGTGCTGGGCCTTCGTATGTTTTGGTCACATGGTATATTTCTGCCCACTCGTCAACCTCTCACCTGCTCTCCAGACTCTTGCCGCATTCCAGTGGCAGATCGAGTGGCCCTGCACTTAGTGCTTTGGCCTTCGCTCCTCACTGCACGACGCCCCTACTTCTGTTCTCTCAAAGAAACTCACGAATAGTTCAAGCCTCAGGCCACACAAGGGCAGTAAATGCGCATTTTACCTTACATGGCTTGTCTTTTTTTTCAATGTTGTAGCATGTTGTATTTCTGCCCTACATGTTCTCAGCACAATTACATAGTGATGTGTTTATTTCTACAAATCATATGTGACCCAAGTACACGCTTGTTGATCTCTAAAGGTGACTCTCTGTATGCCTGAAAGCCATGGATGCTCTCCCTGCTGTCTGTGGCTGGCCTACCTGAGCAGCAGTACAGTGCAGCTGCCACCCGTGCAAGAGAAGTCATAGAGCGCACCTTTGGTGTTCTGGGCAGGACACAGCCTATTCGTCTGGCATGGTACTGACATCAATAATAATCATGGTGAGTGTTTGTGGAAGCCGTAAGAGCCCATTAGCATGAATTTGCAGATAATGAGTGTGTTTGTTGCTTACGATTCCTAATGAAGTGCATTTTTTTAAAGTGTACTTTGTTAGGAAAAATAGCTGCGGGAAACAAGCCCAATTATAATCCACAGATGATTTGTGTTTTCTGGTCTGCAAAATTGCTCCTGCGCACTGCATGATGAGGTGGCTATGTTACATAATTTTGAAGTTAAGAACATTAGCTGTTGTATTGTAGCATAGCGTAACATGAGTAACATAGTAAACTCACTTTTGGTTGGCTTCTTGCACTTAGTTTGAAGTCGAAATAGAATGTAATTTATTGACTTATATGCCTCACTTTTGGGCAGAAGTTCATTGCATTCAATATGAACATCGTAGTTATCCATTTGCACTGTAAAATAATTTTTTTCAGTCTTCATTATTTATGTCTCCATGATGAGACTTTTTTCTTCTTTTCTGTTGTTTCTTCATACTTGTCATCGGCTCCTAAAATTACGACAGCTATAGTTCGTGCATGTTTATCAACTTTATACTCCTACACATAAGCACGGTTGTAACAATCATCTGTATTTTTCTATGTTCCAGCAGTATCATGGGATCAGGTGCCCCATGGTCATGTACAGTGTATCTCGAACAGAGCGCAGAAGACCAACCAGTAAAGAAAGACTACCAGTGACTGTGTGCCGCTGTTCAAAATGCACGTCAACAAAAAGAATACATTGTGATGGCTGGAGCAGTTTACATTGTATGGTGACAATCTGCACAGCTGCAGCTTAGTTTCTGAGCACTGCATCATTCAGCCATTTGTTTGCACCTTAGCATTTAAAAGGAATTAAATTCTTTACTTAATGTACCAAATCATGACATTAATGTAAAACACACTGTAGTGGTAGTGCGCAAATTGATGTGAGCTACCTCAAATTTTTAACATGCACATAAATCAAAGTGCCTGCGTGTCACTGCATTTCACTGCCGTGGGAAAGAGCAGCCATGGTGGACAACCAAAATCGTGTTTTCATGTTTGGTAGTGGAAAAATTCAGGTCATTGAATTGGGTAATTTTTCACTTGGTCGATATATTCCTTCAGGACACATTAGTATAGCAAGCACGATTTCATGTGTGTATATGCTCTGGAAAGAACTTCTACATGGATTATTTAGGTGGACGAGGATTGTCGCTATTCCTAGTATATCCAACACCAGGCTTTAGCACTTGTGTAATGTTATCCCGTTGCCTCTCAGTCCTCTTGAACAGTTGACCTGTCTGTTTGTACTGTGTAAGTTTTAACAGTTTTTTATACTGTGTTTGCTACCATAGGTTTCTTCCCTAATGTAATTGTATACTCTGCCAACTGTTTATCACCTATGCAGCTTTCCTCGTATTACTGCTTAAAGTACTCATTGCATTTGGTGTGTAACTATACCATGCATTTATTTCTCTCTTTTGATGCATCTGTACCATGGTTTGGCCATAAGAGTGCTGCTGGTGTGCTCTAGTATTGAAGCTGGCGACTTCCAACAAATTTGAAGCTGGAAGTAACGATGTGCTTATTATCATTACTACTATAATCAGATAAGCTGTCCAAGCTCCTTGTAAATGTATTTAACATTCTGTAATCTGTTCAAGGTAAACGTTCTTAAGTTTTTTTTATTGCGGTCCTTGATTTATGCACCTGAAACACAATTACATTGTAGTGGCACATTATAGACTGTGATTCTGTAAATTTGTGCTCAGGACATTGCAGCTGAGGCCAGCCGCAAGATAAACATGCAGGGCACTGAAGCATCACGTCACGTACATTACAAACAGTCCTTACCCAGCAGTGCACTGAAATTTTTCCAAGCGAAATAAGAGACTACTGGATGAGAACTCTGCAGATGTCCAGACTTTGAAAACGTTGTGAGTAGTGTTTTCAGGAAAAGCAATGGGTCTTGATATGCCAACAGCAGCATTGTTTGCATGCGGCGAGGAGCTTAGTAGCAGCGAATTGTTTTATTTATGTATTGTCCAATATTTCTCTGAGCTGTGCCAATTTTTCAGTCCATGTCACTGAACATTGCTTGTTATTGTGTGGAGAATGAGCTGAACTATGTATGAACTTTGTGTGATCTTGCAGACATGACCCATATTGTGATACACTGCCCTCGTCTAGCATGGCATTGTGAGGGGGCTCTCTCATATTTTGTCGTCGGCTGTCAACCCATGAAGATGTATAAAAATTGCATGAAAGTGGGGAGCAACAAACTATGCTGTGTGTGTGTTTGTGTGTGTGTGTGTGTTTGTGTGTGAGAGAGTGAATGAATGAATGCTTTTCATTTAGTGTCACTTTGATAAGAACTTTGCTGACTTTCTTTGTCCTATTTATATTTCTCAAGTATGTTTCCTACTGCGCAAAAATGAATGCAACCTTACACAAAATGCGTGCATTCACAGAAGGTGTTCCATTTTACAATGAACAGTCGTGAGCAAGAAGTTGGGAAATATGGAACAAACGAGCAAAAATAAGTTTATAGCACAGCTCCTCTGTATAACATTGCTTCTACACATTGTGCTTGTCGAAAATGTGGATTTCAAGTATTCAGTTTCAACCAGCATAACCAAGCATTTGCCCGTGGCTGTACATATACTTCTTTATATATGTGTGGTATTTTTTCATATTGTCATACGCGTTGCCAATTGCTATTAAGGGCAGAAACCTAGTCAAGCTAAATACGCGGATTTTTGTCTGTACACATGTCATCTGTACTGTAACTGCTGTTGATAAAAAATAAACTTGGGTATAACATTCCCGTGCAGTCACCAAGAGAAGAGTAGCCGTCTCTGACTCAAATGAATTTGCCGCAATCTTTTCCCAGGCTGTTTCGCTTGGGACAATCGGGGACCCTCAGCTCAGAACTCGATAGCCTGCTAGAGTTATTTATCAGCATTGACAGAGGCATTACACGGAGGTACGCAACACGACAGGGACCGAGAGAGAAGACGCAAACACAGCACTGTGTGTATTTACTGTCTGCCCCTGCCGTTTGCGCTGTTGCGTGTAATGAATCCCACCCAACTAGCACGAAAACGTGTCCCGACAAAGGCCGTCATCTTGGTCACAAGCAGTTAGGTCACCGCATGTGTCTAGATTTTCTCGAAAACATCGTGGTATCTTGACTGGTCCTCGAATAGCCAGAGACGTCAAAAGTAATTGCCCGGGTATTATAATTAGGTTTCGGGACTGGGTGCTCTTGCGGCAGTAGTGGTTAGAAGAAAAAAAAACTTATTTCTGAAATCCATGAGGGAGCATGCCACAGCACTTTTTGCTCGAAAGGGGAGTCGAAGAGAACGGAAAGGGCACCTTCTCAAGATAAGAGTGCCCGCAACACATTACAGGCCGTGCAATCTGTTGTTTCATTAAAAAAAAAAAAAGTGGGTTCTTGGCGACGCTGCGAATCGAACTCGGTGCCTCCTGCATTGTAGTCGGTCGCTGTAACCATTAGACTACCGCGGCAGCGCTTGAGATGAGAGTTGGCCACTGTAGTGCTAACGCAATTGTTAATATATCTCCTTTTGCTAGAAATACGCCTAACGCAAAAGGTCCGGCAAAACTCGATAAAAAAAAATAAAGGCTCGGAATTCGTAATTAATTCGCCTGAGGCCACTCGAAGGCGAAATCCATCGAGTGTAAATACATGACTGTATTTCACATTGACGTACGATATTCACTAATCAACTATCGCTAATTAACTCACTAATGTCACTTTCATTCAATCAATACTCGGTTTGTTTCGCTTATCGTCGTTTAAATAAACTGTCACTAATCAGATCACTGCTTAATTTCCTTCTATTCTCATATATAAGCCCGGTCATATTCTCGCTCGCTTTTGTGTAGCTTTCGCTCCCATACACGTTAGTAAGTAACGCGAACAAATCTTGTATGCTCTTCAAGCAACCGGTGCCGTTCTGTGGAAGCTTGCCATGACGTCTGCTGCGCCAGCGGATCCTGTTCCTAACGTTCTTCTCTATCGATTCCTTTTCACTCTTTCGAAAAAACGATGGCAGAGACACGCAAACGCTGTCTTTTTCCTTTTTTTTTTCTTTGCTAAACGCGCAGCAAGCGCGCCTCGATTCACGAGGCACGTGTGATCATGTCACTTAAGGCCGATACGCAACGTTGCTTGTTTTATTTGTTTGCTCACGCAAACGCTGCAAAAGATGAAGTGACCTGCAGCGCATTGTTTTCTGAAAAGTATAAGCACGTATAAACTGCCCGACGAAACTTTCTCGTTTTACGTGTTCACATATCTAAGCGTACGACTCTTCTCTTATTCTGGCCCTGTCAAAATGCGGCAATGAATTGAACCTGCGACAAGATACGCTCATGATACCTCTCTCTTACTGCTGCTTTATATTACTGAACAGTTTCTACGTAGGCTCGAAAGCCGCTCCTATGTATTTTGCCAAGAACTTTGTAAGAAATCCAACCTTGTACGTCTAGCTAAAAAACACCCTAATGGCGACCACCTTACCGTGCTTGAACACGCCTCGTGAATTGAGTGCCATCGCAGCTTCATCAATAAAACTAAACTATTGCACGAAGGGGGAGACGTTTGGGTCACATCTTCAAACCATCAAGGTATTATTTATGTGCGCTTTCATAGGAGCGGTGCGTCACCTACAGTTGGCGAGATAGCGCACGGATTCTTGCTTAACGCCACCGAGCAACAAGCTACATGTGGTCATTCATCGAACGCGAGCGCTTGGCTTTGTTCAGGCCCCGCAGACGCCTGCTGCAACGCGGCGGTGCGTAAGCGCTGTAGCAGACGCCCGGAACTGGAAGCGGAGATGCAGCGAAAAGACATGGGCCATCATCGTATACTCTCGATGCTAGATGCCTTGCGTGCTGCCTTGATATTATCAGCGCGCACTTCTTTCTTTCCTTGTCGTTTCATCGGCTTTCGCGTTGCCTCCTTGCCCTCAAAAGTGACGCGTAAGTTAAATTCGTGCCATTGCTATCGCAATCCCTCGCGATACGAGAATTCTTGGCTAAGAAACTGCGTGGGCAAGAGAAAGCTTTGTGAATTCGGCCCAAGATTCTTGGATAAGCAGAATTCACATTCCTTGTTTGTCAGCAGCCCACGTTAAGTCATATTATCCGAGCACCTCGGCTCAGTACATCTAAAATTCTTATGAAGTAGTGTACTTCACGACAGCTTTATCGCGAAAATTTCGTATACTATAGCTGTAAGACGCGCTGTACTAAGAAAACTGCATTAAATGTTCGTAATTTCTGACTTTGTGCACCGCTATAACGTAAGGAAAGACTACGCTGCGCATTTACGAGCGCAGCATGCTTCGCAACTGCACCTCTGTTTGAGTTCATAACTTCATATTTATTTCGCATGTACAGATGAAATAGCGATGATAATCGAGTCTTTAGCACCAAATGCGTAGCCACCTGGGCCAATTGGCAACGGTTGACGGCGGAACAGCGCAAAATAGGACAAAACACCCAAGATGAGAAAAAGGCACGAACAATCGCTCACTATCAACTGAAGCTCTATTCCTAAGAGCAAGCCAGTATAAAGAAACAAATGGCAGGTTAACATAGAGAGTCTGGGCAATGGCAAGAGGGGATGGAGAGGAGAGGGGGGGGGGGAGAAAAGAACGCTCTTTCACCGTTAGTAATGCACATTTAGGTAGTGCAAAGCTAAAACAGAGAGAATAATTCTTAACTATTCGATATTTTTCTTATAAACGTAATTATACGCAGAAAAACTCACTTGCAGTTAACCCCATTGCAAAAGAGGTGTCGCGACCGAAAACTTGACTGCAGTGTCTTAACCGTGAAAAAAAACCCACACCCTTAGAATAACACGGGCAGTGTCCGGCAGAAATCGATATTCAGTCGTGCGATGAGAATAACAAAAACCTAGCAGTTCTGTGCGTCGGATCATAAAAGTACATTCGCCTAGTAAGGTCACCAAAAGGCAGATAAATGCCACCATAGTAGGTTTCCCGTTAAACCTGAAGCACCTCGAAAGTTGCTAGTGTTCATGGTCCTCCGGAAATCGTCAAATCGCCAACGTGTTGTCATGTGCGACTTCAACCATACCAGCTAGACCAACGAAGTGTTCCGCATACGGATCCCCTCGAACGGCGGCTAAGCGTGATGCCGAGTGTGAAATCGCGTGCTCGCCAGTATAGAACACCTCGGTCGCTAAGCCAAATGCGGCGTGTTCCTTCGAAAACGAGGACAGCAACAAGAAGGAGAAGACAGCTGGGGCTCCCGATGACAGATTGGGTCGGTCGATCATCGCGAACAGGCGTGCACCTTCCTCCTACTCGGACGGCCAAGACATCTGCCTCGGCAGCGAGAGACGTATCCGGTGCGTAGCGGGTGACCGGACACGGCACGCAGTGCCTGGAAACATCGTTTTAGGGAAGGAAGGAGGGGAGGGGGCGGCACATATCTCCCTGTTGATAAGAAGAAGGGGCTGACGAACGCCGGACGGGACGGCGGGGCAACGGGAGCCCCTGCTCCTCCCGCTTTTACGTAATCGCCAGGCAGAAAGCGCGAAGAAGCCCGTCGTCAGCAGACGCGAGTAAAACAATACAGAAATGCTCCTAGTATAATGCTCGAAAGAGCATACGGAGCCCCGCGGAGACGAAGAACAAAAAGGTATACGGGGGACAAAAATGCCCATCCCCGGCCGGGCGACTCGGTTCTTTCGTACCCGACCGTTTTCTTCGCGCTCGATAGCAATTCACGGCTCGTCAGTTTCTCGGGCGGCGCGACACAATGGGACCGCGAGGAGACGGCCGAGAAATACGAGGTGGGTCGAAAAAGAAATGGAGCCGGAAGCTATGAGCAGAGATGGCGACGGTTACCGCAAAGCTTCGACGAAGTATAAAGAAAGAAAACGAAACGTAAGACGAACACTGAGCACAAAAAAAAAGGATGCGCAGGTCGCCTACGAAAGAAGCACGAACAGCTTGGAAACGTGGCGACGTCCGGTAAGAAGAGATGGTTGAATACGGCCGGGGAAGTGACCGCTAAACATAGGGGCGTGTATTGCCCGCGGCCACCCGCGTCAACCGTCTTCGCGTATCCGGCCATTCGGGCGTCCGTCGGAGTTGACAAGAGGACGGTGAAGCCCGGGACGAAGAAAACGAGAAGGAGTGCGTATTCGTGCGGCATCGAAGAAGCCCGCCGTGTATCGTATTGAAAATAACTATCGAAGCCGCTGGTGTATGGCTCTGTGTTTTCCTTTCTGAGAGAATTCGCGACAGCTAAGAAAACGCCTTCCAGTGTGTATCTCTGGACGTGAAATCCGGAAAAAAGAAGAATGCCCCTTGAAGACATGTGCGCAGTGGACAAGTGTAAAGAAAACTTACCGACGCAAAACACGGGCATACATAAAACGCACACACGTGGGCAACAAAGTTGATGCACCGACACGTCAAAGCATCTTGATGCTTGAAATACAGTAGCAAGAAAATAGGGATGCGTGTCTTGCTCTAAGGAACCACGCAAAACGAGCTGAGCGACACAATGAAAGACAAAAGGACGAAAAGAAACATTGTGGCGGTTTCTTGAAGAAATCCAGCAGCTGGGCAAAAAGCAATCAGGAGCACATCATGTCTTGATCCGAAATACAGCACGACAGCTGGGAAACAAGGACTTAGCAGTAGCGAGAGCGCGAGCGATTGGTACATGCTCGAAGCCAAAACAAGGAAGCTGGATTTAACTCCAAGCGCTTTTGTTGTTTTTCTTTTTTTTATGTTAGGCTTTACTCCAGATACACTACATTCGCAGAAACTTTACTTCCCCAAAACAATTACTAGTGCGCTGTATTCTCTAACAACTTTTTTTTTGTCGTGGCTGCTCCAAGTAAGAATTTTAATATTATAGAACCGATGAAAGTTACATCTACATCACAGTAAAATTAACTTCTCAGAATTTACTTGTTAAAAGAATAACTGCTTATCAGGAACGCCGTAGTGGGGGGACTCTGAATTAATTTTGCCCACCTCAGTTTCCTTAAGTGCCCATAAATCTAAGCCCACGAGTGTTTCTAGCATTGCGCCCCAAACCACGGACTTAAGCTTTGCATAGCAACGTTTTAACAGCTCTGCTACCACGGTGGGTGACGTAGCAGTGACTTCATCAATGTTTACGCATGCGTCATTTGTAATTTCAGGCCGTCATCGTCACGTCATCGCTATCATCATTATGGACTGATTTGTATGTAGCCTTTTGACGATGTGCTGATCATCATCCACACCACCACTCTTCCACTTCTGTCGTCTAATCTGTACGCCCACTGCAGAACGAAAGAATATACCAGCGATCTTCAATTACCTCTGTATTGCGACAACGGAACTAGCCTCGTGCTTGAAAATTTTGTTAGTTTTACCGTACTACCTAAACTGTGCTTCACTTTGCTATTGCAATATACTGGAGCACAGGCACTCCTCTCAACAGTACGCAAGCAATCACGATTGGCTAGGTCCTGCGCGGTTTCGCAAACCACTCTAGCGTAGAAACGGCTTCGTGAAGGCAAGCCAATGTTCCCGTGGACTTGTTCTCCAGTTCCCAGTTTTTGTTTCAGTTCTGATATTTTATACGAAAATGCCACGCAGGTTTTCTGGCGTGAAAATTATACACCGCAAAAGAGCTAAGTGTTTTGGTTAGGGCAACGGAGTTCCGCTGTGCTGGCTCATTTTCTGAAATGTGTGGTCTTTATGCACCGAAAGTGGTCCCAGATATAAAGAAAAAAAGAAAGGAAGAAATATCAAATAATCAACTTTTGTTAGAACTGTTGCACGAAGTTTAAGTGGATCCCTGACGTTAAATAGCGAAACTAGAAGCCCGTTTTCGCGGTTGGTTTTCTTTGCGTGTTTTTCATGCATGAATTGCTCTTCCATCGCGAGTATTTTTCCTAAATTAATGTGTTACAAGTTTTTAATTGTTTATTTGGGAACACAGTGACACCTATGTGATTTTCCGGATGAACGGACGGTGGACAAAGGCTGCTGTTGCTAGGAACGACAAGGACAGAAAAATTTTTAGGGACTTCCGGCATAACCAATTTTCTGGAACAAAAGAAAGGTAAGAATAAAAGAACAACGCCACGAATGCACGTGTTTTGCTTATTAAACTTCTTGCATAGAAAACGGAGAACCTTCCATGCCCAGCAACAATGTGCAGCGTACGAAAGTGCAGTAAGAATGTTTATGGCCCTACTACTTCTTTTTTTGTTTCTTCTCGTATCTCTAGTGTTGCTGTCCGGAGGGCATAACGCAACAACAAGAAAGAGATATTGGAATAAATGTTTGCACTATGCGGCCGCACATAGAAGCTGTCACTGCCACTTTCAATTCACCACGTTCGCTACGTTTAGCATGTTTAGACACAGACAAGAAAAAAAGAAAACGCAAGCGCAGCCTCCGATCCCCTTTTGCAGCTGCATAAATTCTCTTCTCTAGCGAGTACAAAAGGAAAAAAATTATAATCTAAACGTCGGGCGGCAGGCCCGACTGCTATCTGCAGTCGACAGCGGCCGGCATTTTCATAATCATTATCTTCGCAGCACCGTTATCGTGCAGCAGCACTATATACAAGACAGCGCGACGAAGCGATGAAAACACTGGACAGTTAAATGCGTATAGAGCCCAAAGCGCCCTCCTCTCCCCTCTTCTCCTCGCAATATACGCAAAGCTCTGCACATTGGCCCGAACGTTAAGGCTTGGGACAGGCCTCCGCTGAGTTTGCGCAAGAAAACAAATAAATAAAGGTTGACAAACAAAGGAAAGAAACGGAAGAACAGGAGCCACTATTTCGGCGTTTCCTACATAAATCCTCGCACGCACTATTCGTTCCAGGACAGCGTGGCGGAGAAGCCTCCGGTTCGCAGCTCCGCAACACGGTATGTATGTGTGTATGTATACATATTTCTTTGTTTGTCGGTGTCTCTTCTGCATGCGTGTGTGCGTGCGTGCGACGCCGTCGGCACTTGTGGGCGAGCAACAACGTCCGTCGGTGTTCGCCCACATCCCCAGAGCGAGCCAGCAAAGCGAGCGCAGTTCGCGCCGGTGTAGCGCGTGCGCGAGTGCGGAAGAATTCGCTGGAACAGGCCGGCCGGGCGTCGTTCATGGGCCATTTGCGAGCAGCGCCAGTGGCTGGCTGACTGGCCGAACACTGGCGGAGAAAGAAGGTGCGGAGGAGGAAGGCTTCGAAAGTGAGAATTGTTGAGCAGCGCCGGATGGGGGAGGGAGGGGGGGATGCATACCCCCCCCTGGTATAGACGCCAGCATGGGCGGCGGGACAAAGGCGGGCCCAGAGTGTCGAGGGCTTTTAACGTTGCGATTTGGAGCCACGGGCCTTTACTATAGCGCCCCTCTACTGTCGGCTCCTGGGTTTTCCTCTTTATATTTTTTCGAAACACTAACCGACGGGGCTTGTTTTACTTTCGTATCTTCTGAACCACACTTGGCTCTTGACTTTTTTTTTTCTTCTTCTGCGGAAGAACCTAGTAACGGTGGCACATGTGGCGCCGTGGAAGTGCTATTGATTCTGTCTACGGTGATGGTGGAAAGGAAGGAAGAAAGAGAAGGAACCGGTAAGAGCTCGCGAGAATTGGAGCATGCAAATAGGGTCCAGGAATAAGGGGAGTGACGGTAATACGGGCAAAACAAATGGCAGGAGATGAAACGAAATGAAAAAAAGAAATGAAGGTTGCTTCAGAATCGGAAGATGAGTATAGTTAGCGCGACACCGCCAGGGAACGGAACGATAACTTACATTGCGTAAAAAAAAAAAAAAAAAAAAAAAAAAAAAAAAAAAAAAAGTCCCTATGATTTATACAGAGAATAAGTAGCTGCGTTTGTTCGCTTGCTCGCAGATTCGCAAGGCACCAGTAAAACAATATCCACAAAATAAAGCTATTCAAAGTGAAAAAGCGATGTTTAAAATTGGGCGAACAGTTAAGAAAAATGACACCTAAGGCTGTGAATGTTATTAAGAGATAGACTTTGTTTGACTAGATTTTTTTTCTTTACCGCTGATGTCCCTGGATGAAAGAGGGCGAAAAAGCTTACAACGCACTGGCTTTGTACAAAAGTCAAGTTACCGAAAGAGGTGGAATTCGCATTTGGAGACATCAACACTCGTGAAGTAGGTGACGCCTACATTGGAAGTAAGTGTCATGCGCATATAGTATTGAGCGAAATATGCGTATATGGAGTGTTCAAAATGCGGCAGTAATACGTGAAAAAAAGTTCAATAAATTTATTTGAATTTTGATGCGCGCATCGGGTGCTCATACATCAGTTTCTAAGATTCCGCATTGCGGCACAGCCATTAAAAGGTACTAAAAAATATGGCCTTGCAGGCAACAGCTGTTTACCAACTTTACACTAGAAGCTCTTCTATTTAGTGCGCTTTTTTTAAAAGAAACTTCGAGCGCGAACATCGTGCCATTGTAATCGGGTGGATGCAAAAGCTGGACTTTTTCATTCGAATGAGCATTTATGCTTGGGAGAATGTACCTGGATGCAGCAATGCGTTGCAGTAAGAAAATGAAATAAATGAGAAAAGAAGCAATCGGTTCTTGCGAATATTGCCGCAGCATTCGGCACTAAAGTGCGCCGAACGGCACTGGATCGATCCCTAAGTGGTATCGATCAGCGAGGAATGCGAACCACGTCAAAACCATAGTAATAAAAAAGCTGCAGCTTCGATGGTTCGTCGCCAGTTTAGGGTTAGGGCTCGCTAATGAGGTCTAGATGGTTAGAGGCAACGCTGAATGGGTTTAAATGGTCGCCGAGTGTTCAATGATTTGAAGACACGAGGGCGAGCGTACGAGTCGGCCTTGATTGCATGACAGGTGGTCATAACGACCACAATAACGCTCTTTAGTGAGTTAGTTGGTTCCTAATCTGATTAAAAATAACGTGTGGGTTTTGACGCGACAAACCACGTTATGATCGAGGCCCACCTTAATGGAAGACTCCGAAAATTTAGACCATCTAATGTTGTTACCATGTATAGCACAGCATTGCTATAGATGGCTGTGCTATACATTGATTTGCCTGCGTGACGCCATACATGGCTATGCTCTGCTTTACCCTCTCCCTTCCTCAGACAACAACGACTGCATACAACAGCCCGAGCCCCGGAAGTGCTCCGCATTTAAAACGCAGGGCCTGCGCGGAACACGCCGCACAGACACAGTGCAAGCTGGAGGAGCGGCCTTCTTAGAGCTTGCTGTAAGCTCTCATAGGGCGACTACTGCAAGGGCCGTTGTGAAGTACTCACTAAGCCGTAATTTATCATCATTTCGTGAAGTAACAAAGACCGCACTTCGAATCTGTAAGGCATTATGTGCACCAACGTAGCTGCCCACTATGTTGATGCTGTGGGTGATGATGATGATGGTGCATTATGGCTGAGCCCTTTGTAATGGGTGGGCAGCTTAAAAGCACCCACTCATAACGCAGTTCACATGGAGTGACGACTAGTGTGATGCTACGCTTTTGCCATGCACTAATACATTTGTTAATGTGTTCCCTTGTCGTACACGATGCCTCTACGGGGCATTCACCGAAGCACTTTTAAGCGCTGGCATGGTTTTGTGTATTGCTTGAATGCTTTGGTACTTTGTGCTTGTGATTGTGTCGCGATACGAGTAGAAGAGGCATATTAGTTTCCGTCTGTATTGAACCTTCTGCAAGTGTCATGTCTTCTTCGAATAAATACCATGAAAAAAAAAAAACTGGTATGGCTATGTGGTAAAGTACTGGGCTACCACGGAGAAAGTCTGGTATAAAGTTCGGTTTGTAGCCTTTTTTATTTTTTATTTTTTTCATTCTGCGTGACAACAGCGACGGGCAACTGCGGCAGCGGTGGCGGTGGATGACATCGCCCCCGTTATTGGCTGTTGCTGTGAGCTCATAACAGCTTACGCTCTAAACAAAGATGCTCTGGTGATTATTTGCTTCATATAGCTGGCTATAAGTAACTTAATAAAACATGCTGCAAACAATATGATTGCGTTAAAGTGGCTAATTCTTTACATGAAGGACACCACTCACGACACGAAAAGGGAAGATACGATTGATACAGTGCGTCTGATAGTGGGCACATTTGTCAGCTAAAGGTGAAACATTCTCACGTCCGTAGTGTAGATGCATGCGGTCTACGTTGTGTTGTTGGTAAAAAGCTTGAATTGTATTGATGGACGCAAGATGCGAAGCAAGAAGCGAACCGGTGATCAAAAAAAAAAAAACCCTCAAATATTAACTACGGGAAGAAAGGTACAAAATAATCATGAGAAGCCGCCAGGCTTATGCAAAGGATGTGCCGGAGAACTCCTTAAAAGCCAACTCGGAAGTGGCGGTATACCGAAAGAAAAAAGAAAAACTCCGCACCCTTGTAATACCTCTTCGCGTCGACGCGGGTGCACAGCCGCGGCTGTTGGGAGCAGCAGAAGCTTTCGCCGCACATTTTAGGCGGCGCTGTCGGCGCTTTCCCGCTTTGCTTTGAACGCTTTCTAAAGCAAAGCGCCCTGAGGCTTTACTTTGAATAGGTCTGTAATCCCATTCCCTCGGGCAATAAAGTTACCATCAACGGCAGCAACGCTTTTACTTCGCTTTTCTTTTTTTCACAGGACCCCTCTCTGAAGCATACTATTCGGCGTGATAGTATTTGTAGTTTCTTTCTTTCCACTTAAGTGGGGGCGGACTTAGCGAAAGCGAATGCCCGAAACTAATAGGACCGGGGCATGTGCTTTTTCGCTTTATCACAGCGGTTTCTTCCTTGACACCCTGGTGTGCCCGTAAAAGCGCTGTATGGAATACTCCTACATCGAATTCAAGTTTGATCTATAAACATAACATGCAGCTGCAAAAGGCTTGTTCTGGGAGGGGTAGAAAAAAGCCTAACGCAACTATAGTTCGAAAGGAAATACGTTGAAGCTTAAGAAACAGTTTTTGAGCGAACTTTGAAAGTCTTTGCCTCGGCAAGCAAGGAAAAAAAAAAGCTCTATTGGGTTTTTCTTTGCAGAAGAAAATGTTGATACATAGTTGGAACATTTCATTCTATGATCATAATATATTTTTGAAGATACTGAGCACGTTTACATATTGCACGGTGGGGCACTCGCACAGACGTGCAGAACACATGATTACACCAGAGCAACGGGGCAGTTAAGGAAACGAAACGAGTCTCTATCGCGATACAAAGCCCTTCCACGGCTCTGACAACGTGTTTACTTAAAGTAAAGCTGCTATGGAGGCTAGTTGGTACAAATGCATGGATAATTCACGCTGCCAGGAACTAGACAAGTGAATACAGAAAAAGACACACACAGCCATCTTGTGACACGAAAAACATCGAACAGACGGCCCGGTGTCTTAACGCACGGCTTAGAGAACATAACTACGCATGCTCACCCACCATGGTGGTCTATAGTGGTTATGGTGCTCGACTGCTGACCTGCGGGTCGCGGAATCGAATCCCGGCCGCGGCGACCGCATTTTCGGTGGAGGCGAAAATGCTTGAGGCCCGTGTGCTTTGATTTAGGTGCAAGTTAAAGAACCCCAAATGGTCTAGATTTCCGGCGACTTCCACTATAGCAGGGGCCTCAAACTCATCTCGGTCGGGCAGCGGGCCGTACTCACAGAACTTAGTCCGGCAAGGGCTGGGTCAGGGAAGAATGTAAACGCGGGGGGGGGGGGGGGGGCAAGGGGTTAGTTTGTACACATTGTCAGCAAACGTTACCATTGAAAAGAATACCCTTCCCATTTCTCATATACGTGTGTCACTTCTGAAGAAGACTTGGGTCCAGGATTTCATCACACAACATGTGGATGTCGATCTCCAAAATGACTGAAATCTGGAGCCGAGTCTGACATACTGTTCTTGTTGCATGGTTACGCTTCAACACACGTTGACCACATGGGGTGCCTCACGAAAACAATGCTTTAGACTAGTGATGCCTGCGTACCTCACGCACATGCTTATTATGAAAATTAAAAAAAAAATGTTGCAGTGGCTTAGCTCGGCTATGCCAGGATATACGTAGCGTTAGCAAAGGTTCAGCTGATTATTCTTAGCTTTCCTGATTGTCTAGATTGTCTAGGATTAGCTTGATTATCATGCTTACTGCTGCTCCAATGACACACACACACGGTATACGTATTATGTGGCACACGTGTATTTTTGCTCAACGTCAGGTTGCTTCTCTATTGCCACAAAGACGGCTTGGTGATCAGTGAAGTAACACGCTGCCGTCTCTATGGCCCCAACACAGTATTCTGTTCATTCTTCCTACCCTCAACCGCTAATTGCCAGGCAACTACTTCGGGATCCGATGAGTCACGCTTCTCTGCTCTTCTGCGCCGTTGAGCAGCATTTGCGCTCTCCTTCTCCATGGCTATACCACACTGGCAAACGCCAGTCAGAAGCGCAGCGGCTCCAGCGCAGTGTCAGACGGCGACTGCACAGCGAAGGCGAATAGCTGCGCGTGCGCCGGCGACAGTGCGTCTACCACGGCTACGACGTCACTCCTCTGGAATGCGCAGGCCGGCGGCGGTGAGTTGCTCGCGGCGGCGGCGGAGTGCGCGGGAGATGCCGGCTCCCGTGCGCCTCCCGCGTGCCAGCTGTGTGACATCACTGATCCTCGCGCATGCGCAGCACGGCTCTTGATGTGCCGCGCGAAACGGGTTTGGCTCGGCCAGTGCAGCTAACGCTACAAAAAAATGGGACTAACATACACATGTGCGGGCTGCGGGAGGCACTCGAGAGGTTGGCGGGCCGCATGCGGCCCGCAGGGCCGCATGTTTGAGACCCCTGCACTACAGCCTCTCTCATAATCGTATCGTGGTTTTGGGACGTCAAAACCCAGCAATTATTAACTATGCATGTTCATTGTTAGCACATCCTGGTAACTTGGGCACGCACTGAGTTGCATGCCTATGTAAGCCATGTTTTTCGGGCACCAAAGTGTTGGAGCGCGCGTCTGATCAGACGGAAAGAGAAATTATCGAGGCTTTTTTTATTCATACAATTGGAGGCTCCGTTAGCTAATCCTCGATCGTACTATCCCAAGAAGACATTGAGTTTTTAAAGGCAGCTATAATAACTTATATATG
>JALIZH010012325.1:15000-43032 GCA_030522465.1 Rhipicephalus appendiculatus | reverse complement strand
GTAAACATTGGAGGCGAGGCTAGTCCTTGATGTAAGTGGCTGGCATTGGCACTCGCACGTCGGCGTTGGTCTTTCCTTGTCTGTTTCTTGGATTAACTACACTCTTAACCGCGTAACCTTTAGTAGAGGCATACATTTTTAAGATTCGTATCTGTCTAATTTAAAGGTTATGCATTACCTTTTAATATGGTAACTTCTACCATATAGGTCACGACAGTTTTCTAAGTCACAGAGAAACCTTTAAAGCAATAGGTAACTAGCAACCTCTAAAATTGTAACTTTTACTAGAGGTATAGCGTGTTTGTGTCCGTATAGGTATTTGAAAAACTTCTAAACAGAAAGGTTATACTGTAAACCTTCAAATGTAACTTTTATGACAAATACAGCAGATTACTGCATGGAATTAACCTTATACAACCTCTGCATGCCTCGTGCAAAACTCTTCCATTAGAGAAAGAACATCACACGGGACATGCAGAAGTTGTGGGTTCATATGCCTTCCATTCAGCAAACTGCATTTTCCTTTCATTCACCTGGAAAATAAAAGTGTCCTGAAAGAAAGACAGGCGCATCGGCTTACCATGCTTTTTAGCTTAGTGGTACACAAACTTTCTAATCAATAAATGTTTATAAAGCCTGCGTGTGCATGGTAATTTCTATGAGAAATATGTGAAATTGTTCGGCACACACAAAGCCGAACAGTTCATGCAGGAGCATAGGCTCTCAGACATTCGTCCGGATGCAAAGCAAATTAAACGAATTAGCCAGAGAAATAAAAAGCATGAAGCACTTTATTTAAAATGCAAAAATATACAGCAATTCAGCTATACGTAACTGAAAAGTTTTTCTTGGAAAAATATTTAGATGAGAACTTCCAAACATCTGCCCAAATAATATTTGGCAATAAAGTTTGACCAACCAATTGCATATACAGTGATCAGACGTTTTTTTCTTCAAAAGCGCCAAGAAACACTTCAATCGGTTTGAAATAAGCCCACGTGGGATAGGTTCTTGAGGTCTTAAAAAATTTTGAACCATACTCAGGGTTTGCAAAAATGCAGATGGGTACATGAGGTTTTTCAGGTAGTAAATGAGAAAGCATATGACGACGGCACGCTCAATATTCAGTTCCTTCAGGTCAACTATTTCTTCTTTGCTGCCTCCATACACCCAAGCTTGGACGTATACATGTGGTGCAGCAATTTTTATTTCTGTCGGTAGAGCAGCCTGTAATTAGAATCATCAAAGACCAAAAAAAGAGCGTTATATACTAAATGCAGCCATTTGCTAGACATTCAGCATTCGTCCAAGTCTATTTTTCGCACGTCATTTGACACATGAGCACTTATCAGTGTACTGCGTCTTTCACGCTTTTCGAATACAGTTAGGCAGAGAAAAAAAGAAAATAACTTACCTCAGTGATCAGTGAGTGCTCTGACGAACCTTGCAAGTGCTTCGAGAGCTCGAAAAATGAAGTTTCCCTTCCTTCCTTCTCGGGGAAAACTTGTGCCGCCTTTTTTAGCCGTTCTTCCGCTTCATCCACAGTGAACCCAAAGCGCAGTTGGAGCTCAGCACAAAGCTATGGCAGAAGCAACAAAACAAGAAAAACACTTATTTTCCCTTCACGCGCCTTAAAAAAGTGAATTGGAAACAAGTAATTCGGCTAGAGCTATGGTATATTAAACCTTGAGTGTAAGGAAAAATCAATGGAGCCTTGAATACAACGCCACAAGATTAATTTTCCTGTGTGAGTTTACAACTCTACTGTGTGCCACTGCTCAGAAACAGATGCTTTACGATGTTTTAAATCAACGCTGATATAAAGTATAAACGTACAGTTTCTTCCACCAAAAAATAATTTGGCAAGGGGTCTACATGGTGTTGGCAGCGGTCTTGGTATGTGGCTCTCAAGAGGCACAAAACCCTTTCGTAGTTGATTGTGGCCCCTTTTAAGCTGTTCGAAGCCAATAACTAGAATACACAAAAATACAAATATGACAACAATTAAGGCCCCCATTGACATGGAAGGATAAAGAACATAAACATCCTTTGGGAGTATTTTGTCTCGTATGAAAATTAAATAAAAATTACAGCCTACCTGCAACTCTGCCAATGCCACCTCTTTTGTTAGTTCTGGCCTGGATTTCTCCAAAAGAGCAGTATTACTTCTTTTCTGTCGGTGCCGCTGCATTTTTCTTTGCAGAGAAAGCCTCCGTATGAAGACACTCTGTGGAAAACAGTAGAAAGGAATGAGCATGAAAACATAAAATTATGGTGGAGCCTATTCAGGATAGAGTAATCTGCACTCAGGGAAATAAAGCTCAGTACATCGCACTCAGAGTTGAAAATTTTCGTCAGGGACTGCACCATTCATAGATCTCATTATGTTAAACTGCTATATCTATCAGTTTCAGCAAGGCCACTAATCTCACGGACCAATAATTTTAACTCAAGCATTGCTATGCGATTTTAACCCATTTTATACCACATTCTCTCACCTGACCACTCTATCTAATTTATCTAATCTATCTAACCAACGGCCACCTGATTCACGAGTTCGTGTTAGCTGTCATCATCCTAGCGAGCGCTCTTTTCCAGCACACCTCTGCAACGGAAAGAGGGGGCACCTCCTTAATGGACTTGAACGGGTGTACAAATGCTGACATCCTTGCCCCGGCAATGCAAATGTAAGGGAGGGGGGTGACGCATATATATTTACAACATACCAGAGGGGATTATAGCAGCACTCTAAGAGCCTTGGTTGAAAAGAGTTTTCAATGCGGTGCTCATGTGAACGCGGTTTTGAGAGATGACGTAACCAGCTATGTTTACACGAAAAGCACTTTGGGTCCACCTCACTCAATGCTCTTTTAAACCGAAACTTCACTGGGCACTAGAACAGTATTCCAATTATTAACCATCACACGCTCAAGTAAACGAGCATTCCGGCCGTGATACATGGGCCGTTAGCAACAGAAAACACAAGGTGCAAAATTCTTTTTTTTTTTTTTCAGTGCCTTTTTAATAATAAATACGCAGGGATTCACTGCTCACGCCAACCAGTATATGAGCCTGGAGGACGGTACAAACGGAGCACACGGTCAATCAAATCACACCGAGGTTGAACACGGCTCCGTTAACGCGGACGAGCCCGTTTTAATTCGTGAAAAGGACACGAAGCACCTCATCGATATCCCTCTTCTCGCACCACTCAGCATTGATTCATGAGCAGATTAGATGCAATGACACTCCGCAGGTGCGTAGCCACGCGTAGCCGTGTTCCCGAGGCGAGGTACGCACAAAAACCACAGCGCAGATTAAGAGCCCACGACTGGCCTCATGCCCATATGCCGCCTGGCATACGTGTGCTTATATAACACCGGCAACAAGCAGCTCACACATGCACGCAGATTCTCCTACCATATATATGCTTCGGTGGACCGCATCGGAAGCGATTATTTCGCTTTGCAGCCGTACACTCGGTTGTTAGATGAAGGAACGCACTGGTAAATGCTTATCCACTCATTTCAGCATCGTTCTCCAACTGCGCTCGCGGTAACATGAGAAGAACAAGGTGGCCGTGGAGAGCGCGAGGGGCCACACAAGTGTGCAACCGAGTGAACACAGCCGCCTTTCCATTCGCGTGCGCCTGAGTGAGGTTTGAATAAATCCTGGGGCGGAAAACGCTTTTTGCACAAACAATACACCGCAAAACGCCACATCAGCCTGAACATGGTACGTAACACTCCTTACCTAAAAACGTTGCGAAAAGATGCTAAGCTCACACGTGCAGGCAAAGCAAGTATTACGTGCTCGCGTGATAAGTCCGTCAATTGCAAGTGAGCACTAATTTTAACAAAATAATGCCACAAAATTTATATCTTAATACTAGATTACCTAATTCTTGAATACGAGAGGCAACAACATTTGTCAGGGCACACAAAAGGGTTAACACACAACGGCTGCAAAACAAAACTTTGCTTACCGAGATCAGTAATCCTGTTGTGGGCGCTGGGACGCACCGAATGCGCTCCTTGGCATCGTCGACGGCGCACACCACCATATATTGCTTGCAATCGCATTGGAGCTCATTGCACCGGCCACGTAACACGCCACAAATGTCTTTGTGCTTGACGGGCATTTTAAAACCATAACGAGCACGCCGCCACACGTATACAACGAGCGCGTCACGTTCAGGTAGTGGGATAAGACTATGGTGTAACATAGTTGCTGTATATGGGCTCCCTGGAGAGACTCATGGTGCCATGAGAGGGCGCTGAGCGCAAGAGAAGTGCTGTAATCGCGGAGCAGACAGCTTCGTGAACAGCCTCTGTAGCAGTTATTTCCGCGAGACTTCATATCGCGCAATTTCGCTGTGATTGTAGAAGGCAAAATTAGTAAATTGCTTGTTTCAGCCACCATAAGCTGAATTTAGAGCATAAGAGCGTTCCAGTTAGCGCTTTATGGCCGTAGTTTCCTGCAGCTCTGGCTGTTGGTCGCTGACGTGTGCTTCTGTTCGGCGTGCGTATATATATATATATATATATATATATATATATATATATATATATATATATATATATATATATATATATATATATATATATATAGAGAGAGAGAGAGAGAGAGAGAGAGGCTTGTCGATGGTCTGCCACCGGATTTGCGAACAAGGATACGGCTATCCGCACCAGGGACCATCGTTATTGACGCGCGTTAGAAATAACGCCTCCTCTCCCTGGACCCGTCGTGTTTTCGCAGTTCCCTTCGGCAAACATTGCTCCAAATTACGACCGCCGACTAGCAGGATTAGGCTGAAAACGACGCAGGAGGCGAGGTACAGAAGCAGGTACCATACTTTTTTTCTCCTTACCGCGAACGTTGCGGTAGAACACCTCAGAATGCCACGGCCCTCTAAGTATTTCATTGCTCTAACAACCACCTCGCCCACATTGCCGCGCGCCGTGGGCGGCGCACTTGCCAGTATTCTAGCACACGCAAGCACCAAGCTATTTCAGGGCTGCTTGCGCGCGATTGGAGCAATACAATTTCCTTTCCCGATCGCCCTCGCCGAATCTGCAACCCTTGCCCGTTTAATGTAAACGCCTAAACGTATACGGCGAAGACTCTGTCAACTCTAAAGGTCACCGTTAAAGGTATACATGAGCCATATACCTTTAAATTTAGATTGTAACCTCTGTGAATCAGCATGTAAACCTTTAAAACTTGGGAAGACAAAAAACACAAAAACGTCGACCCATGTAACCTATAGGATAAAGGATAAATTTTGGTAAAGGTATACATAGAGGATACGCGGTTAAGAGTGTAGGTTTCGCGCACTGCCGAAGCTGATCTCAAAGGCCGCGTAGAAATAAGTGCACAGTTGAGATCTGCTTCACCAGGTGTAGCAACGATTCAAGCTGCTCAGACTCTTTCAACGAACTGAATTATTTCGTTTTCATCAATTTTGCCGACGGTTAATTATCATGTGTCCAATATAACTGTTAACTTGAACCCGAACCATCGATTTCATTCTTAGGAGACATTTTCTGAATATAGAGAAAACAATGAATAAGCGTTCGACTAGAAGTGCTTAGAAGATACAGAAAAGTGTCCTTTGACGCTCGTTTTACTAAGAAGGACGCGAAAAGCTCGCTTCTTGATAGAAAAGCTGTAGAAAACAGCTGCCACCCACCACATGCCAACCACATTTTCGGAAGGAATCGCTGCAGAACCGTAAAAACCTGCTATCATGAAAAGGATAGAAACTCTCAAAGTGTGTTGGTAATGAAGCTATTCTGGAAGGCAATGTGTGGCTTGCACCGAGAAGAGGATTTTCTTAACGAGGTTCTATTCAAGACAGGGAAGCACCAAACGTGAGGCCGAGTCGCTTCGAGCGTGCTGTTTTTTAACGCTATGTGCGATGTTTCAGTCCGAACGCAAAGCCGTTTGGGATGAACATTTCGTTCAGTGTAGTGGTGGGCAAGACGCAGAAATGACTTCGGAAGAAAAAGAATGGAGTAAAAGGAAAATAATGCCCTTTTCACTCTCTTCTGTCCTCTTGTGTTTTTATGAGTTGATTTTGTGCTATCCACACCGCAATGATGCGCTATATAAACAACCAATTTGTCCGGGTTTTCAAGCTTGTATATACATTTAATTAAAATTGTATTCAAGTGAGAATGCGACTCGCACCGATATTTGTTCTATTCAAGTGGGAATGCGACTCACACCGATATTTTCGCCAGATGTTACCACTGTTCATTCCAAGCTCAAATATAATAATTTCGTAGCATTTGAGATACACCAGGGGTCCCTCATCGTTATAGCGCTTGCAAGTTAAGTAATTCAGTCAGTTTCCCTCGTCGATTTCTTGACTTCATTCACGTCCTTTGTTAGGCCCTTATCGATGATATCAATGCTTTATCTTCCCGTGATCCTCTGTTAGATTGGAATCATACAATTGTGTGTGGTTGCTTACCTTTTCAAACGATAACAAATCATCACCTGTTCACAGATAACTGGCCGACTATCATGTCCTAACGTGTCGTAAATAGTTACCATGTTCACCGGAGCATGCGAATGTAACCCAGTACGTTCACTGAAATTTTGTTTCTACGTATAATGGGTCGATATGCAGCCGACCTTTTGAGCCATGAATTCTTCCTTTAAAAATTATGCATTGGGGAAAACAGAATCATTTTTTTAATAACAAGGCGGGAGGCGCTGCGACTGTGTTATAATGAGGGTCCCTTTGCAGTTTTGTTCTTTGGGACCCTCGTCTGCATATTTTATGCTATTTAATAATCATTTTATGTCACACTAAACACTGATTGATTGATTGAATGATTGATTGATTAATTGATTGATTGATAGATAGATTGATTGATTGATTTATTAATTTATTTATTTGTTGATTTACAGTTTCTTGCGCCTGACCGAGCCTGCCCCGAATTTTCTGTCCCTTGCCTCAGTGTTGTACACCTCTCTCAGTACGTATAGAAGGTGACTGTCCTTCGGGAAGCACACAAAAGTCGCGGGTTCGATCCCGAACACCGCGGTCGCATTTCAATGGAGGCGAAATGCTACAGGCCCGTGTATACCGTGCCATGTCATTGCACGTTAAAATACACTCGATGTTCTAAAATTTCCGGAGCCCTCCACTACGGTGTGCCTCATATTGACATCGTAGTTTTAGCGTCTATAATAATAATAATAATAATAATAATAATAATAATAATAATAATAATAATAATAATAATAATAATAATAATAATAATTATTATTGTTATTATTATTATTATTATTATTATTATTATTATTATTATTATTATTATTATTATTCTGGAGCAACACAGGAATAAATGAAAACAGATAAAAATATTGTGAACTAAGGAACGAAAAAGAGAAAGACAATAAACAAAAGTCGAGGACTAAGAGAGTGAGCGGTCAGAGACGGCGTTGGCGTGAACGGTGTGTCCATTATTCAGCCTCCAATATCAGTTAAATGCCACAGCGCAAGCTCACAATGCAACGGGAGGAAACCTTCGCTGAAACCGGTGGTCTTTTACTTATTCATGCAGCGGACATATACGTGTTCTATGCAGTCCATTACATTACTATCGAACCATCGGAAAGCGCCACGCTCTGTTCTGCGCCTTTGTGTATACTGTGCCTTTCGTGTATGCGATCCCCCCAGTGACAAGACGTCGTGCGGAACTGATCTACATTAGACAGCGTCCTGTCAGTTTGTGCGAGATAGGAGAAGAAAGGTGAATCTGTCGCAGTTGTCTTACGGGCACTTCCATAAACGTCATTCGCTTCTGGTATGGGTGTGCGCAAGCAGGATAACGTCGTTGCAGGCGCACATATGTGGGTTATACACGCGAATGTCAACAACGAAGAATAGAACGGAGCGTATCGGGCAACTTGCAGTAACGTAGTTATTCCGATGTCACATGCATAAACTATTTGATGGGCAGTTTGCTCAAAACAATAGCGAAAATGAAACTCGGGCTCACTTGTGACTCATGTTGTGTTGGAATGTACTGTTTATATACCTTCTGTTCCATTGTACGGCATTTTCTGGTGCCCCTTTTATTTTATTTTTAGTACGGTGTATTTCGTATGCTACGCTAGAAAGTAGCCGGTGCCGCCACAAAGGCACCGCTCTCTCCGTTTACAAAAAACTGTAAAATTTAGCTCTACAACCAGCTAAGGTTATTCCGGTTACGTTATGATTTGCCACGGCTTAAACTCAGGTACGTACATGGCTAATTCTATGCAGCACTGTCTATGTGTCTCACTTAGGCATTTCGCGAATGTATATTTAAAAACTTACAGTTCAACTATCTTTGCGTCGCACTATACGGCGTGTCAACTAATTTTCTGAAATATAATTAGCTTTAATAAACCTCCGTGAAGTATAACTTGTCGGCGTTTGTTGCTAAGATAGTTCTTCTTGACTAACAATAACGGTTCAGGATAGCACGAGTAGTTCTTGGTGCTCTTACACTTTATTGAACGTGAAAAAGATTAAGATAGCTTTGCTACAAGATAGGGCTGACAAAGACCAGGTCATGCATATAAAAAATCAAACTCGGAAGCATGAATAACAACAAATATAAAAATAGCATGAAACTTTAAAGATACTGACACAAGCATTTCACGGTATTCATGTTGTCATAAACAGACAGCCATGTTCATCTTACTTCATGCCCTCCTATGCCGATTTTAGTCTATACCAAGTTAAGGAGGTGTCCATGAGAGCACCGAGACGTAGGCGGCTAGATAGATAGATAGATAGATAGATAGATAGATAGATAGATAGATAGATAGATAGATAGATAGATAGATAGATAGATAGATAGATAGATAGATAGATAGATAGATAGATAGATAGATAGATAGATAGATAGATAGATAGATAGATAGATAGATAGATAGATAGATAGATAGATAGATAGATAGATAGATAGATAGATAGATAGATAGATAGATAGATAGATAGATAGATAGATAGATAGATAGATAGATAGATAGATAGATAGATAGATAGATAGATAGATAGATAGATAGATAGATAGATAGATAGATAGATAGATAGATAGATAGATAGATAGATAGAAACGCTCACAGTGCATTTGCTTCTCTAAGAAATGCTTAGCATTTAAAAACAGACCAGACAATAGTTTCAGGCAATGCTCTTGTTCCTTTAGGTCATGAAGAACGCATTATGTCATATCAGTGCCGACTTAAGATGATACGGAGCATTGACTGAGTGAGAATTAATACTTCAGAGAGTTGCCTGTCCGAGAATTTCTGAAACGCATGCCTACTATAATAAAGCATCGACCTCTTTCTTGAAGTGACAAAGCTGCCGAAACGACACGAATTTTTTTCTTTGCGCCGTACAAACTATCAGCTGGTCACTTATTTTCATATCACTTTTGCAGTTACCTTCGCCATCTTTTTCTTTTTTTTTTCTTATTGGCGTATCGCTTCTGCGAGCCGTAATGAGTACGCTGGTACGGTTCTGGGAAGCCCATCTGTAATCAACTCATACCAACTGCCCGCCTTGTTTCCGGCGTTGGCCTTTGTTTACAAGCGCATTAAGCTGATCTGTTCAATCAACGTTCAAGACAACCCTAACCGTTAGCCAGTCAGCAGTTCTGTCCTTAACTAGTACTGCTGTTATTTCCAATGAAAGCGCCGTCCACCAAAAAAGCACGGAACGTTCAGTAGTTTACACGCCACGGTCGTCCCACTTGATTTTTCGGTTGTTATCTGTGCTCCCTTCAGCCGAGTCTCGTCTCTCCGAAGGATGCATCGACCGTACAAAGTGAGCAATCTTCTCTCAAGCGGCGTAGCTATAATAATACCCGCCTACACGCCTACAGCGAGTGCCCTCCCTTTCGCACGTCATGGCCAGATATCGTAGAAGAGGAAGCAGCACTGCTATGTAAGCCCTGCTGGGCAAATAACTCCTTCCCCGAACACAAACCGTCGCTGCCCGGGCGGCAAAGACAAAGGAGTCCCGAGAGACGCTCCAAAAGAGAAGACGATGAAACAAAGCACACTGGGTTTCCGCCTCCTGTTGTTGAGGCAGTAATTGGCGAGCTAGCGCCAATTGGGGGGATTACGAGCGCTTCCTTCTTTCGCAACGAACGTCGCCGGCAAAGCGCCTCGAACTTGTCCTACGGCGGGCAACAACCAAAGTCTAGGAGAACGGCTTTGGCACGCGCCCTTTTCCCTCCCCTCCTCCCTCCCCCTCCTCCCCACCTTCATTCGTGTTCTATACTATATAGAACCCCCTCTTCCTTGAGCCCACTCGCGCACCCAACCGTCGCTCTTCGGGGGGCTCTGATCCCTTGGCAAACAACTCAATGAAGCTCCCCCTCCACCTTTCTCATCCTCTCGGATGAGGACGACAGAGTCGTGTTGGTGTGGAACGAGAGTACAGAGACCCAAAGGGGCCTGACTGGGCCTCGTCCATTTTAGCTACCCTCGACCGCTTGACTCTGCTTTTGCAGTTTTTTTTATGTGTTACGCTGATTATCAGATAGTGATTTCTCTACCGCTGCGCCATTTATTTGCTGCTGTAATCATCGCCATTTGTGCGGCATAGACGTAGTATCCTGACTTTTATTTTCACACCAGGCCAAACAGGAGACGATGCGGAACGTAGGAAAAGAAGCAATACATCGAAATCGCTATTCTACGAAGTATTAGTGCTCGTAACCCGTTCTTCTGACATGGTTTTGCCCGGTATTCAGAGCAATGGGATCTTTCAAGCGTGTCTGATCTTTTTGGCTTGATACAAACTAACAAAAAAATGGAATAGTAACAAACACCATGGGTTGTACAGTTCATCAGTAGGTAATCATTTTTCGAGCCGCAATATTCCAGTCTCTGGCCTTAGTCATAACTGCGCACTATAGTATAATGTATAACTCACCTTAAGATTCCGCGTGATAGGGTGTTTTTCTAACTTATCTATCGACGTTCCGTGCATCAAATAACTTTTTTCCTGATTGTGCAAGGCTCACTCGCTCATATAATATTGAGGATAAGAAGAAAAATTAAAGAAAAGCGCAATATGTTCATAACGTGACTTCTTATTATTGAGCAGCCTCCACTGTTATGTGGCTATTATGAGGATGCATCAGCGCAGAAAGCCACACGAGCCCTCCTGCAGTACTTGAAGGCAACATCACTGAGCGACCGCCTGTGCAACCCTGCACTGTGTATGTGGTGTGCAATGTGTCCCTCTCTCTCTTTCCTCTGTCTTTTACTCCCTTATCCCCCCTCCCCATGTGTAGGGTAGCAAACTGCACATAGTCTAGTTAACCTCCCTACCTTTCCTATATTTCTTCTCTCTCTCTCATGAGGATTGGTATTGCCATTGTAATGACACATTATTCCGGCTTAAATTAATGTTTGCGTCAACAGGAAGTGGGGCGAAATTCACAAAGATTTATTTTATTCGTGTTTCTGAAGGTACACGGGGTTTCATCGGAAAAAAAAATCATTGCACAGTAGATTCAACGCACCGTTCTATAACGGTGGCGCTTCCGAGCAAGATGATATGGGCAAGGCTGCGGAAACTCCATGCCTTTAGCGGTGATTTCGATTGGAAAACAAAAAGTACCTACATTGATAATTCTCTCGGAATGTGGTTCAGATCGCTGTTAAGGAAAAAATTACGCCATATCCACGAAGTGAATGATGATGAGTGGGCGACGCTCCGGAGGTAATCTGGTAAACCGTCAATACCCGTAAATTTTGCCTACTCGATCATCATACAAAGACCTGACACACAAACGCGGGGGGTGTGGTGTGATTATATATACAGTTTGCCGTTTTGCCTTTCGAGGGCGAGAGCACGTTCACGATCGTTTTCATCCATAGCAGAAAGAGAATGTGTGGTCTGGAACGCGCTTATACTTCATGGTCATTAGCGTCATCGTCATCGTTATCACGTGTAGTGGGTACATTCCACTATACTGGAACGCGCTTATTCTTCATGGTCATCAGGCGTCATCGTCATCTTTATCACGTGGAGTGGGTACATCCCACCTACTACTACTACTACTACTACATACTACAGAGGAGGGACAGATCCACACCCTAAGGAGCTTCGCCCCTAATATTGTAGTACGGAGGGTGTAAATGCAGTCCGCCTCGGTGGAACAGTGGCTATGGTGCTCGGCTGCTGACCCGAAGGTCGCGGGTTCGATACCGGCCGCGGCGGTCGCATTTCGATGGAGGCGAAATGGTAGAGGCCCGTGTACTGTGCGATGTCAGTGCACGTTAAAGAACACCAGATGGTCAAAATTTCCGGAGCCCCCCACTACGGCGTCTCTCATAATCATATCGTGGTTTTGGGACGTAAAACCCCAGATATTATTATGAGGGTGTAAATGCATTCGAATAAATATCGATATGTAGACCACGACGATGTTATCCTAGGGTGCCACGCCATGCTGGAGAGTTTGTTTCGTGAAAGGACAGGTCATGGTAGAAAGATCGAAGGTGGTTTTGCGAAGATGATGATGGTAGCTTCGGTGCAGTGCATCTATTTTCTCTCACTTGCGCGTACACACCTTTTTGCGCATTAACCTTAGCGGAAAAGGGTCAAAGCTACTTTGAGCACAAACTGGAAAACGCCTAAGCAGGAACAAATTAGAAGACCATCATCGGAGCAGTCCTTCTCCAGCAAGACAGCTACTGCTACAACGCGCAATAATTTTAAGTCATTATAGGAGGCTTAATATCATGAAAATTATCTGGAAGGTACCAAGCATCAGGCTTGAATTGATACCTCTATTTTTACAGAAGCCGAACTCCCGAGAATTATTATCGATCGCAGCCTTCTTGAATAACAGCATTTGCACGTTGTTACGAAAAAAAAAAAAGGTGGCCAATTCGACGTCGTGAAAACCATCGGACAGCATAGCTGCAAGCGGGAGTGCGTGTTAGGGTAGACTAGGATAGCTTAGCCCCATTTTGGGCATCATCATCATCACCATCATCATTTAGCAGAATCATCATCATAATTTCGATGATCATCTTTGCTTCCTTTTATCTATGTTTTATGTACTCCCTCCCTCCCCCCCACCTCTGGTCACGGGACCTGCGTGACGCCGGGCAGCCATGCAGAAGGCGCAGGCTTGACTAAAAAAAAAAATCAAGAAAACTGGATAGGACCTAATAGCGGGTAAAGAAAGTTTCAGAAAGGCATAAGGCACTTGACAAAAGCTGACACCTGCTCACGTGAATCTCTAATGAGGGAGCCAGTCTTGACACATCTTCCCCAACGTTTCCACTTCCAATCCTCTTTTCACTCACGCCCCAGAGCCATCACCATTTGCAAATCTACACAGCCCGTCGACCTGTGCAAGTAGTCTTGCACGTGCGAAGCAAATTGACCCCAACCCCATCGATAAAAGCAAGCACCGAGACGAGCAGCCCAACGCGCGCGATACCATTTGCTCAGCCTGGAAATGGTTGCACCGTGGATCAGCTCCCCTGTCACTCGCGCCTACGGCTATATGGATCAACAATATACTTAAAGCTTAGTGCGGCATGCGAACTAAGTTATATAATGTACCTTGATATATGGGGACTGGCGTAAGTAACTAAACAATAAGGTAATGCCATGGCTACACCTACCCAACCTCTTTCTTTATGACCGCGGACCACGAAGCGATGAAGCCAATGTTGCACTGTCCCTTCAATCTTGCGAAAAGGAAGGAAAGAAAGAAAGAAAGAAAGAAAGAAAGAAAGAAAGAAAGAAAGAAAGAAAGAAAGAAAGAAAGAAAGAAAGAAAGAAAGAAAGAAAGAAAGAAAGAAAGAAAGAAAGAAAGAAAGAAAGAAAGAAAGAAAGAAAGAAGGAAAGAAAGAAAGGTTATCAAACTTGGGCCACGGTCTTTTCATTTAGAAGCCGAATAATGAAGCTGCTCCTTTCGAATTCGCCCACTTTTGCTTATTCATTAGCATGACTAATGGACCACATACATTATCACACGATTCAGCTGGTTAGCGGCGGAATAAAACCAAGTGAAATGAATCGATAGGCAATACTCTTAGCTCTTTTTACGGTCCGTTACGCTCACTCTGTTCACTTGAAGGATCTAAATGAATACAATGACCATTATATTTCGCCCTTTTTATGTGATGCGTTCTATTATAGAAAACTAAACAGCGGTTTCAGAGGTAGCCCCTGGGTTTAACTGAAACTCACCCTTTACGGGGCTAGAATTGGGTATAAAGACCGCTAAACCACAAGTAAATAATATCGAGGATTAGAACTGTCCTACAAAAGGATTACCAAGACGACGTTTGAACTGCAATAATAATTATTATTCAATACCATTTGCTGAGCAAGCCGTTATGGAGTTTAGGCGAGAGAGTTAGGGGCCCGTAGACGTATACGAGCACAGGCGAATGTTAGCGAACTGTTCCATGTGTTCGCCAAGGGTCACATTTGCCTTTTAATTAATAAATGACGGAGTTGTAGCCATTTCCTGGAGCTGGCTACCCGTTTTCAACTTGTTTGTTAGAATATAAATAAAAATAAAAATAAATAAAAATAAATAAAATTCGGCAAATCGCACGCACCATGGGAATCGATGTTATCCGAAGCCGACATCGGAAGGCGACTGTGGCGTAATTTTTTTACTAAGCGATACCTTACGAAATGACCCTAAATAAATAAATGTGCAAATGTTGTACGCACAGACATATGTTGGACAGTTGCATATCTGTTATATACCTAGTTGTTTATAGTTGCGTAATGATTCGAACCACCACATGGGTATTACCAATACCACAAGCGCTACGCTGATATGTAGCGCTTGTGCTTGTGGACATTGTAGCCCTGGATAATGCGGGGTATAGACCATCTTCAATGGATGGCACTTAACTATAATTGACGTTAACCCGACGTGATGCCTGCATCATAGGAGTACATATGTAGTGTTTATAAAAGTAGATACCCTACAATGCAACCACCATTGACGTTTCACCTACATTATGCCTGCATACTGTCTTTTATCAAAGCAGTTTCGAGACCTGGGGCGCTATGCAGGATGCCCCGAGCTTGGCTAAACTCGGGATCTTTCCGAGCTCTGGCGACACCCTCTTTTGAACGAGCCAACAGTACGAAAAGGTCAGATCCACCAATCAGCGCACGCTGCGTTCCATTGGTTACGATGGAACGCGGCGTCACGTCAAGGACGGTCGACAAAATTGGGCGGTGTTTTCAAACCAGAGGCATCTTCTTTCATTTGTTTGTCGTTCCACTGAGTGCAGAAGTTCACCCATGCAATAAAACTGCCAGAAAGGTTTATTGGTGATATTTTTTAAAAGCAGGGGCTGTTTAATTTTGTTTTGAAGTTTTTAATGTCTGTACTAAGTATCCTTTAGAATAATTAGCACGGTGGCCTCTGAGATTAGTTCCGGCCGAGCACCTTACAATATCGCGACCGTAGCTAAACCCGAGGCCACGTGTACAATCATCATGGTCGGCCTGCACATTCTTGCGCGTTGCTCGACTGGCGCGCGCCCTCTTCATCCCTTCATGGTGGACTCGCTGCCCGAGGACGTGTGCCCGGCTGATTAGCTAAGTGGCTGGGCGGTACACCTAGCTATATAAGTCAAGAGCGCTATGACCAAGCTAATTAAGCCAAGGCATGCTAAGACCGAGCTAATGGAGCCATACCTTACTAAGGCCATGCTAATGAAGCCATGTAAAGCTATGACCGTGCTAACTAATCCCAGGCTAATTAACGCGACGTTAATTATAAGCACGCTAAGTAGTCACCCTAATTAGAACTTAATAATATGATGCTAATCAAGATCATGCGAATTATGTTCATGTTAATTCGCTGCATACTAATCAAGATCACGCTAATTGCACCCGAGGTAATTATTGTCGTTTTAATTAAAACCTTACCAATCAAGACAAAACTGTTCAATATTATGTTAATTAAGTCGTGCCTAATTAGTCTAATAAAAATTAAGACCAAGCTGATGCGTTGCTTACTTCGAAGCGTATACCGAGCAGACTGAGTAGACGACCGACTTAAAACGCTGGAAGAAGCTAGGTGATCACAAGCTCCTCTATGGCTCCATCCTTGCACAAGTAGTAAAGGCTGACCAAATTATTTTGTGTGCAAAGAAGCTGCTGCTTAGCGTCCACCGCATGAAACCTTTAACAGTCACACGGGCACCATGACAGTCACGAGTTGAACTGGGGCCTTTTCAGAATCAACGAGTTTGTACCCGAGCTCACGCGTCAATCAGTTTGATTGACAGACGCCCGCGGCGAAGATCTGGTCCACCAACCGCGTTTGCGCTTGCCAAGGAGCAGTGCTCACGCCGCAACGCCAGCGAGCGGCATGATTCATCTATCAGCTTTATCGCGCAGACTGTGCACACACGCACGAAGAAATAAAAGTTATATCATCACGTGGCTGCGATGTCTCGCATTCAATTTCACCGCGCTCACGACGTACCACTCACAGCCGCGTTGCCGCCATGATGCGAGCGCCCCTAGTGACAACCTGTCCGTATATTTATCCGCAATATTTGATAGAAGCGAAACGAGCTGCACGAGAGTGCAGCGTGTGCACCCTTGTTGCCTTCGAGAGTGGAAATTTCCATGCTGCGGGTGGAACGAAAGAACATGCCCGAAAGTGGAAGAACGCCCACGAACACGCCTGTGGGAGGCTCAATGCTGAGTTGGCAAAAAGATAGCGTGACAATCACGCTGACGTCGCGGCACTGTTGAAATGTGGACTGAGTGGCGGCGCTGACGTGTTCGCACGCGGTGTTTCTTTGATTACCGCCGCAGATGCCCCACATGCGTTTTTGACGCCACGCTCGTTCATGTAGCCGTTTTTGTCAATGCTGCGATCACGCGCTCCGCTCTGTCTTTGTGCCATGAGCGCCGCAGTGCAAGCTCGGAGCAAACTCGTGTGCCCGAGAAGCTCGGGCCATCCTGCATAGCACCCCTGGCGTGGCTCTGTGGTAGAACAACTTCATTGCCACGCAGAATGCTTGGGTTTGATTCCTGCTGCGACCCACACTTTTACTGTTTGCATTCGTTGGGTCAACGCAGCCGATGTTAGCTTTTCTTAACGCTCTCGCATTTACGTTACCAATGTCTGTTCTCGCTGTTCCTGGGTAGATATAAACTGTCAATCACCTGTGGCGCATACCCGCATACCGCGGCCCCTGCTATTCGGGTATGTGCCACAAGTGTCTGGAGGAAAGGGTTTGACGACGTAGGTGTCGGGATTTTCACGTTATTGAGGTCATGACCAGCCAGATATATTCGTCAGACCCTCTTACCCTCCCATACTAATTTTGGACTAACCCAGATTAAGGAGGAGATCACGAGATCACCCAGATGTAGGCGGCTAGATAGATAGATAGATAGATAGATAGATAGATAGATAGATAGATAGATAGATAGATAGATAGATAGATAGATAGATAGATAGATAGATAGATAGATAGATAGATAGATAGATAGATAGATAGATAGATAGATAGATAGATAGATAGATAGATAGATAGATAGATAGATAGATAGATAGATAGATAGATAGATAGATAGATAGATAGATAGATAGATAGATAGATAGATAGAAACGCGTAAATTGCCTGTAGTTCGCCAAGAAATGCTTCGCAATTAAAAATAGATAAATATAGTTTGCGCAGACAAGCACTGGGCACACACGCGAGGTAGTTCAGCCAGTACTGATGTCAAAAAGTAGAGTTCTCAAAGAAGCGTTGAAGTACTTCTATCGCTTTATGGTGGTTGTCTAGCGCTTACAGCGCATAACATCAGAAGATGAGGCTTCGCGCAAACGGCAGTTCTTTTTAAGGCAATTCTACCAATTCTGCAGAACTATTTACTCATCGTTACTGGAGAGCGCGCACTGACTACGGGGACAAAAAAGAGAACACGACACAAGCACCCCGTAGTCAGTGCGCACTCTCCAGTAACGATGAATACATATTAACTCGCCCAGTTTTCTGCTTTGTTGTGACCTTCTTACTGTCCTCGCTGTCCTGTGCATCCTTCCCCCCGCACCATTCTGTAGCCGAAAGAATGGGTAGCTGGCCTCTTCCCCATCTTCTTTTGTGACCCAGAAATTCTTTCTTTCAATATTTTCGTACATTACTTGAGAATATTCAGAACGCTGTGACTAGGGAAAGAAGGAAGAAAACAAAAGCGAGAAGGCAAGGAGGTGAATTAGACATCTGTCTGGTTGGCTACTCTGCTCTATCGGAAGGGAAAATGGTAGTAGAAATATGAGCGACAAATGAGGAAAGGAAAGACGAAAATGATCCCAACCTCAATAGCTACGCTCTGGCCATGCTACCTAGCCAGAACGTAAGCTTTCTCAAACTTCACCTAAAAGCTTACTGCGAGAAATCCACGGGAGTAATCAGTGCTTTTCACACGTAAAAGTTGAGGTTGCATATTGTAAAAAAAAAAAAAAAAAAACATAATCAAGCAACACGAACTAAAAAAAAATATGGCTATTCAACCGCTATAGTGATACGAAGGACTGTCTCGTTCACACAGACACCGAAGTGGGTGTCTTTGTTTTACTTCCTATCCTGTCCTATACCATAGCTCTGGCGTTTTCCAGTGATCCCGAATTAACCAGATAAGCCCCACCCAGTCGATGCGTTCAAGCAGTTTGAGAGGGAGGCAGTCAGGTAAAAGGTCCTTTGTGGAGCTTGCGACGGCGACGGCCTTCATACGGGAACGTTAGATGCGTGAAATTGATTGCGCTCCCTCGATCCTCGTGCAACAAATCCGGTTCGGCGGTGGCGTAATTAAAGATAAACAAGCCGACCGATGTGGCGTAATTAATTTCCGAGAGCTCTATCCCCCCAAGCAGATTAGGTGGAGCAGTGATTCGATCTACCTTATAGATTGACTCCGCTGTCGGTACCTCTTCGCGTACATGATATCTCCCCGCTCGAAATTTCATTTAAAGTTCGGCTTAGTTTCGAAAATCAAAAAGAAGAGAAAACAACTTTTCTGAAGTGTTTTTGACCTCAATCTGTCGTCGTGATGTTGTTAGAGTTTTCAAAAATGAATGAAGACGAACGTTGAAGCCCCATCAGCGGCTCCTGCATGCGATATTGATTTGCGGAAGTGCGGCTGATGACTAGGGCCGCCACAAAACTGCGTAGTCCCGCCCTTATTCAGTTTCCTACTATTGAATGGCTCACACGAAGTGCTTCGAACATATAAATACGCGTGTGTAATCTGTGCTCGTAATATTGTTCCTTTACTTAGATATAGAAGGCGTTCAGATCGGTGTAGATGTTTGTTGTAACTATATAGCTTCTTCTTTAATCACATAGCGATACTATTGTGGTGAGCCAACCGCCGATATATGATCTAGTGGTTGTGGTGGTCGACTTCTCATCCAATGGCCGCAGGATCGAATGCCGGCCGCGGCCACCGCATTTCCGTGGAGGCGAAAGGCTTGAGGCATGTGTACATAGATTTAAGTTCGCATTAAAGAACACGTGATGGTCGAAATTTCCGGAGACGTCCACTAGCGCATCCCTCATAACCACATCGTGGTTGGCGCGGATGTGAATCCCCAACAGTTATGTAGTACTATTGATTATTGTGGTAGGCATAAGCCGTCTTCGGTTGCAGTGCACACTGAACTGATAGTTTTAAATTGATTACACCTGAGTTTTGGTAGAAGGTTTTTCTCAGGTTTCTTTGTTACTTTCTTTTTTTCTGTTATGAAATGGATGACGTGCTTCTTGTGTAAGTGCCAGCATGTTTTCGCTGACGGGTATAATGCTTCCTCTAATCCAGTAACACAAGGCTTACCTGAATATTTGGTATCAGGAGCACTACTTCTTCACATACATATGTTGATGACGTTACTATCGATAACATCGTATATCATTATTTTCGCAGGTAACTGTGTAATTTATTGTGTTATTTTTAAAGATTCTGGGGAATCTTCCTGTTCAGTCCGATTTCAGGACAAATTCGTAATGGTTCTGCCGTGAGCATATGACGCTTAAGAGCGGGATGTGCAGATTCAGATAAGTTTTACGCCTTGTCAACTGTTCCACCTTGTTTTCTGGCCACCTTAATGATAGGCCGCAGTCTTCGGTTCCCTCCTACATGTGCTTCGGTGTTCACATTACTAGCAAGCTGGTCTTAAACATGGGCGTCAGCTGCGTCATTAGCAGTACCGGTCATATGCTCGGATTTTCTGCGCCTTAGGTTCTCTTCTGTGGCTCTACCAGCTGAAACTACAGCTGTGTCATTTTACTGAAGTTTAAACTCTAGCATACGTGCGCGATTTAGGACCGCAGTAACCCAAATCTAGAAGAAACGAATGAGTAAGTACAGAGCTGACCCACTCATTTTCTTACGTCTAATGTTTTAGTTAAATAAGCGTGTCACTGGTTGAACGAAACCGCGTCTTTCAAAACTTAACGTGCCTCCTTTAATAATTACCGTCCCTATCTGATCCACAGGAAATATTACCTGAACCTCGTACGCAACGATCATCGCTATGCCCATTTTACGTGTCATATCGCTCAGATTATCCATTGAAACTTTATATTCAGTTATGTCATCTGCGTCTTAGATCCCAAAAACATTTAAAATATGTGACAATAATACCACATTCGTCGCAGCGATATCCGAAGCCATCGGTTTAACAGAATCAGTAGCAGTTTTCGTTCCTCTGTGCCTTTGGGCACTTTGGGCCTTACAAGTTTGGAAATAAGCAAAAGTATTGTTGTTTGCATTTCGCCTTAGTTGGTTGCCTTTGTAAAGATAACCCTTGTATGACAATAAAGCTATCCGAGGTGTCCACTGCATCAGCGTAAACATTGCATAGTGGGACGTAGAAGATTAAATCGAAGGTACCTGCTCGCATTCCGTCTAGTTGTGCAATGTCGAAGTATCCTTTTTACAAAATCCTAGATTCATATAGCCTTTCGAACGCGCGTTTCGGTGACCTTGGTTTGAAGAGAAGTTGAGCGAAGAAAGGTGAGAGGGAGGGGAAAATGGAGGGGGGTCTTTTAACCGTAGTCCGTATTGTACACCGAATATGCTGTCACGTGATTCAGCTTTTATGCGGTTTATTCTGCTTAAAGAAGTCTCAAGTGAAGTAATATGGCGAAAGGTCGTCCACGTGGAGAAGCCATCCACCTTTTGCACTTGACGACCACTCTTTCTCTCTCGTTCCTTGACATAAATAAAACACACGATGCATGCTCGTGACATTCGCGGAGGCGGTGCTCTTCAAAAGCTCGTTCGTAAAACTGAGGTGGTGACAGCTCGTTGAGCACGGAGCGGCGGCGACCCTGTTTTGTCGCGAAGCTTCCTTTTTTCCAAATGAAGACATATTCACGTCACGCCTTATGGCTTCCATGGGAGGGCTGCCGAATCCGCGTCGGAGTTCACCTTGTTTCACGGACGTCGATAACGTGTACGCGCCACGTGCCACGAGTCGAGCGTCCTCAAGCACATGTAAAAGGTCGCGACATTTGCGTCCCCAGCCGGGCGTGGAGCAGACGGAGGAATATATAAACTAATGACATGTAATGTACGAAGGCCCGCAGATGGATCACTGGTATCCATCAAATAGAAGGACTGAAAATTGGGCTAGTTGGTAAGGATTTATAATTAAGAAATGGCGCCACGAAGTAAAACGAAAACGTGTAACATCTCTCGTGGGATGCTTCGTGTTTTCATCTTCCTTCGTGGCGGCTTTTCGCAATCATGAATACATGAAATAGTTGTGTGCTGCATATATATTTTTGTAGATGTTGTTGCACTAGTAACATCATGGATGAGACAGCATTAGTCTAATAACGTAGTTCGTGGTATAACCCTTGCATCATGGCACGCTTCCCTTGTGTATATATATATATATATATATATATATATATATTGTAGTGAAGCTTTGGAACCAGTGGGTCGTCCTCTCCAGCGCCTTCTAGTGGGTCGCCCTCTACGAAGAGAAAGAGCAGCTCGTGCTGAGAGTCGGTCCCAGCCTTGACTGTCGCTGTCGTGCATCGTCGCCGAGTTGCAGCCAATAAACGTCTTAACAATTTGGTGGAGGGGCTATATATATATATATATATATATATATATATATATATATATATATATATATATATATATATATATATATATATATATATATATATATATATAACGAGAGCGAGAGAGGTGCGTGCTGTCTGTTATTAGACATCTGCCTGGCAACAACCTAGCAGTGTGCTTTTCATTCTACGGCGACGACTTGCAAAGGGAACGCCCGCTAGCATCATCTTCATTTAAGGACATACAATTTGCTTGTGACAAAGGCCGTTATAAGGTTCTAATTAATAGTGTGCTTAACGAAGAAAGAACGAGCTCTTAAGATTCCCCTTCTTTCGTTCACCTGCCATTTATGTTCGTCATACAGCCACGTACAGCCCATTTTGGCGTATATCAAGCTATTGAAACAGCCGCGAGCGCGCCATGAGCATGGCATGTAAGTCATGCCGCACATGACATGCATGCCATGATTTCCATGTTACCACCGTCATTTATGTTTTTCATACAGTCATATCGAATACTTATTTTACATGCGTGCATGTAAAGTCATGCCGAACATGACATGCATGTCATGATTTTCAGACTACCACGTCTTTTATGTTCCTCACAGAATAACGAAGTGGGAATTTCAGGGCTTTCTTTTTCTTTGTTAGACACAATATTAATGAGAATTAACAGACAGTGATGCCAAGGAAAGTGTAGATGGAAAGTGCAGGACGGAGCGCTCCGTTCTGTCGGTTGTCTTCACGTTGTCGGTTGTTTTTTGCGATAATTAGTTATGTCTGCAGTTATTCGAAGGCCGCACGTTCGGTCCGTGCCAGCGGCAAGTTACCTTTTCGTCCACTTTTCCTTCGTCACATTTGCATTAGAATTACTACTAGTAATATTCCCTATACTTTTCTTGGCATCATTCTCTGTTAATTTTCATTCATACAGTAACGTCACGCAATACGAATTTTGTTGTATATCAAGCTAGCGAACCGACAGCCAGAGTATCATGAGTGTGGCGTGTAAGGCATGCCATACATGACATGCATATCATTATCTCATGTTACCACAGGTCATATATGTTCGTCCTACAGAAATGTCTCGTCATGCGAGTTTAGTGATATGACCATTTAATTAAACAGACGCCAGCGCCGCGAGACCACGCTATGTAAATCCCGCTGTGCATGACATAAGCGTCATGAATTTCATGTTACCCCCCTGTCATTTACGTTCATCATACAGTCACATCACGCACATGAAGTATGGTGTATATCAAGCTAGCGAAACGGCCGCAAGCGCACCATGAGAGTGCCATGTAACTCATGCTGTACATAACATACATGTCATGATTTTCATGTTACCACCTGTCATTTATGTTCGTCACAAAGAAATTTCTCATCATGCGAATTTTGGTATATATCCATTTAATTAAACATGCGCAAGCACCCCGAGACCACGTCATGCAAATCATGCAGTGCATGACGTGTCATCATTTGCATGTCAGGACCTGTCCCTTATATTTGTCATACGCTCATGTCACGCCACATCAATTTTGGCATATATCAAGTTAACGAACAGCCGCAAGAGCACCAAGACCGTGGCATGTAAATCATGCTATTCTTGACATGCATGTCACGATATTGCTGTTATGAACAGTCATTTATATTCATCGCACAGTCATGTTATGCCATGCCAAATTTGGTATAGTACATCACATGAAGGAAACGACAAGGAGAGCACAAAGTCGTAGGTGCATAGATAGATAGATAGATAGATAGATAGATAGATAGATAGATAGATAGATAGATAGATAGATAGATAGATAGATAGATAGATAGATAGATAGATAGATAGATAGATAGATAGATAGATAGATAGATAGATAGATAGATAGATAGATAGATAGATAGATAGATAGATAGATAGATAGATAGATAGATAGATAGATAGATAGATAGATAGATAGATAGATAGATAGATAGATAGATAGATAGATAGATAGATAGATAGATTCAAAGTCACCGAAGTTCGCTAAGAAAAAACAGATAATAAAAGCCATAGGCTTGTTTACACACAGTGCTCGGCGTGTCAGTGCATCTCCCTTACTGTGTCGTCCCCTGCGCCGTCTTTTTTTTCCCCCTCAACAACGCTCTTATATGATACCGCTACATAGGTATAAAAGGGCAGGGGTCATACACAGAAACGCAAAAAAAAAAAAGTTCAAATTGCAAGAACTGCTTAGCGGCTACAGAAAGCCCAGAAAACGTGAACACGAAGTCAACTCGCACCGCTCTCAATGTACCCCGGTGTCGTTGCACCCTTTTCCCGATTATCGGCTGTTCACCGCTCTTCGGAAGAGCGGGGTGCAAATAGACCCTCAGCAGCGGGCACCAAAGGGAGAACAAACTGTGTCATGTCGTCTGGCGGACTGAAAGTAACAAAGCAGCAGATAGCACAGATGGAAGCAAGTCCGGTGTGTATACTGGTGAGGCGGCAGGATGTGGGAGGCTGGCTGGAAATGGGAACCGAGACGCGAGAGGGAGGGCAAGTTGTCGTGGCCAAACGCTAAGTGAAATTCGATCAAGGACCGACGGTCTGCTCCTTCTGGCTGAGCCAGTGTTTTACTTGCCCTTCAATTTCGACCGAGCCAAGGCCGGTCGGCTGATCGTTCTTATACGGCGCTTTTGCAGAGACACGTTTTCCCCCAGTGCCGGTGCTCGTGGGAGTGTAACTACTCGGCAAGCGTAAAGTTAGGGGGAGTTCCCTTAGGCAACGCACCCTTGTTTTATCTTACTCAGACGGCGTCCCTTACTCCATGTTAACTAGAATTTATTTCTTTTTCTTCCTTTCTTTTTTTTTTTTTTACTCAGCTCCACTCTCCGATCCTTAAAAGTGGCACACTAGTCACGGGAGAACTAAGGCGGTTAAAACCTCGTTGGAAGGAACTTAATACTATGCTGTAAACTGATGCGTGTCTACGTAAGTCTGGAAGAACTCTGCCGTCTAGGCACTGCACTTTCTCTCCGATGTTTTCGATGACGTATGCAGTTGAGGAATGGTTTCTTTTTTTTCTAAGAACATAACTGTTGAGCAACCAGAAACTGCAGAAACTCAGCAGCTTCAAAGTGTCTTATTATGTATGTATGTTTAGAACAATATCAGGTAAAGGAGAGCTAGTTGGGAGCTGTCATGAGGAGGCGTACAGCACTTACAGGATCTACAGGAACAAAAAGTAGGTGTAAGAGAATGATAAGTGAAGAATAGAATAATGAGTCAGAAGCGGAGCACAGGGACGGGAGAAATTCGAGATGTCAGTCAATATATAAAGCCGCGCATTTGTGCGTAGACACACAAGAGCACCCAGAGATGCAACACAACCACAAAACCTAAGAAGTGAAGTTTGTTTGAGTAAGTGGTTATAGCACAATTAACGGGCCACACGATTACAGTCTCGTTGCATGTAGCTGTAGCTGGGTAGGTTAGCCACATGGCTGTATTCGTTTGTTACTCTGCCTTGGGATGCGCAACGCCTTGTTGACATCAATGACTTTAGCTTGGTAGATGCTACGGTGTGCCGCTTTTGCATATGCATTAATGTATATACGTTTATGAGCCGCTAAAGGGCATTTGAGCATCGCCGGATGCGCTGCAACTCATTTAAACATAATAGCTACGATAAAATATTAAACAAAGGTCACCATTTGTGCCATTCATGACTCTACTTGCCACTTGTACTAGCTTTGACAGTCTCCTTCGAAGGATAACTGCACCACAAATTTTTACTCTTCAAAGCAAGGCGCAAAAAAACAGTTCACCAGTTTATTTTCACGCATGCCAACAAGTCACATTGGATTACGCCCATAAGCTTTCAGGAAACACTAACACGTACGCGGAACGTGTGAAGGAATACAGGAAAAAACTGGCAAAACTTGCTCTGAGCCTCGAAAGGCTTGAAAGAGTGAAACTGGACGATTCTGAAGACTAATCTGGTTGCTTCTAGGTTGTTTGTTGGCCTTAGCTAGGTCATGAGGGTTGTTCCGATGTTGCTTCTAGGTCGTTGCTAGGCTTTAGCTGAGTGATGCAAGGTTATTTCTGAGTTGATTCCCAGCGCAGGAAGGTTCATGTTAAACCACATACAGTACCAGGCATGACACGGACGGGCAAACTTCACAGACAGAAACTCATTCATTCATTCATTTATTAATACTGTTAGCCCTCAAGAGGGCCGTTACAGGGTGGAAGGTACAAGTATGTACGTCAAGTACAAGTATGTAAGTACAAGTATGTATCAGGCAAAATTAGCTACACAAATCTGAGGTGACCTTGAGGGATTTAGCCAATTTCTGTGGCACACTCCTGATATTGCGCAAAGGATAGGCCGCAAAAATTACGGCGGCCAAAAATTAAGGCCGCAAAAAGACAGCTTCGCTGTTAATGAATTAGGCTGAGAAGGGATGTGCCTACGCGATCAATGCGGGGCCTGGGCACTTGAACTACGACACTACCTTGTTGCCTTTGTCTAAGTGAGGTTGTTTTTACTGCGGTGTCAGAGCCCTCAGGCTGAATACCTTTCGTTTGTAAGTGGTCGATCGGCCGCTCTCCGTGCAGATGCTGCTGGAGCATCGTCCCCCATCGCTCGTCGGTTCACAGGGCAGCTAAAGCACATTTGTGCTTTTTAAGGACTACAGACCTTTGTGAACGCCTGTACACTATTGTGCAGTGCCACCGCCATATGCGCGTCAGCGCATTTATTGATCATTTTCTTCTTTTTTTTTCACTCCCCTCAATCTTTCATCCTTCCACTCCCTGTCTCTTTCCCCCCAGCGTAGGGTAGCCAACCGGACTGGTGTCAGGTTAAGCTTCCTGCCTACTCCTTTTTGTAGTCCTTCCTTCCTTTGTAAGTGGTCTTTGACATTTCTTGAGGAAGAGGACGAGGACACTGTTTTGGAGAAGCCAAATGAGTCATTGCAAATAATATTTCCAAGAAAACAGGGGCCGAATTCACAAAGCTCACTTACGATCAAATTTTCGCGCAAGAGAAATTTTGTCGCGTAAGTCGATTCACGAAGCCAAAAAAAACCTCGTAAGAGGCCATGGTTATGACATCGGCCGCTGCGATAAAGCGCGCTGCGAGCGTGCAGGAACATGCCAGTGGTGGTGATGCACTTGCTATATTTGCTGACGTCACCGAAAAAGGCTCGTAAGTGGATTCACGAAGCAAAAAAGTTCCGCAGAAATAGCGTGGCTACGAGGAAATGCTAAGAGTGGTCCGGACCACTCTTATGAACAATATGGCTGTTTAGAACATGCAACGTCGGTGGGGTATTTGGGCACCGTGGCTGATTTTCAGCTAGTTCGCGGCCATGTAAGGCTGCGCGATGGTTGCTGGTATATTTTATTTTATTTTGACGCTTTGAGTTTCGTGCGTTGTTTGCTTTGTACGCAGTGGACAGTATTGACACTCGCACTCGTCCAATAAGCTTGGTGTCGCAGTAATTAAGGAAGCTTATTGGTTGTCCGGAGCGAAAAATTATGCAAGCAAAGACTCGTGGTTGGATTAAAACCAAAGTACTACGTGAATGGTCGGTGAAGTCGAAAGCGGCGCGCTATTTGGTCAACATTTTTTGTTATGCTGTTGTGCTGCGTCCCACTTCCTCCAATGAGAGGTCCAACGTATGATGATGTACGCAGCATTGGTGGAAAGTACCACCAAAGAGGTTCAGAGGACGACATCAGCTGCTCGCTATTGGAAATAAAAATGAACGGAAGATTTCAGTTAGCTGTTATCAAGGCCTATTACGTGGTTCCACAACTTCTCTAGTTGGATTGGCTTTAACTAACCAATATGCACGTTGTCTGAAATGCAGCTGTCGCTATGCACGTTGCACCAATGCAGGGCGGGCTCGTACATTGCAAATCAC